>ML093068.1:2948-53717 GCA_003697995.1 Taxidea taxus jeffersonii | reverse complement strand
TGCTGGTGGGAATGCAAACTGGTGTAGCCACTCTGGAAAACAGTATGGAGGTTCCTCAAAAAGTTGAAAATAGAGCTACCCTATGACTCAGCAATTGCACTACCCAGCAATACTACTGGGTATTTACCCTAAAGATACAAGTGATATGAAGGGGCATGTGCATCCGAATGTTTATAGCAGCAATGTCCACAATAGCCAAACTATGGAAAGAACCTAGATGCCTATCAACAGATGAATGGATAAAGAAGATGTCATATATATCTACAATGGAATACAATGCAGCCATCAAAAAACGAAATCTTGCCATTTGCAGTGACATGGATGGAACTACAGGGTATTATGCTAAGCGAAATAAGTTAATCAGAGAAAAGAATTATCTTATGATCTCTCTGATAATAGGAATTTGAGAGGTAGTCAGGGGTCATGTGTGGTAGGGAGGGAAAAAATGAAAGAAGATGGGACTGGGGAGGGAGACAAAGCATAAGAGACTCTTAATCTCAGGAAACACACTAAGGGTTACTATGGGGTAGGGATGAAGGATAGAGTGGCTGGCTTATGGACATCTGGGGAGAGTATGTACTATGGTAAGTGTTGTGAATCATGTAAGTCTGATGATTTACAGACCTGTACCCCTGAAGCAAATAATACATTATATGTTAATAAATTAAAATCTAATACAAGTATAAAATCATGAATAGTCATTAAACTACAAATAACAGAGGAAAAAAGTGAGTTATAGAGAAAACAAAGCCAAACAAAATGCAGATAAAAAAGCTAAAATGCATATGCATATACAGGTGAAAGATTCTTGCTTAGAATTCTGATCACAATTTTACAGTCAAAGTCACCAGTCAGCCTAGTCATCCTCTATAAGGACCTTGGACACAGACTTGAACAACCTTACATACTTCCATCTTTCTGCCACCTTGACAAACCCAATATGCCCAGCTAATTAAAAGACTTATGAGAGCTGGGAGAGTCACCATTTCCAAGTTTGGTTCAACATAATTAGAGTTTATCAATCCTCCTCCAAAAAGCCACAAACAATATGGGGTATCAAGATAGCTTCAGGTCATACAAGACAGTTGCCACCTATCTCTTACAAAACTGATTATCTTCTCATCAGATAGGTGCTCTTCTGCTATTTGCTTGATAAATCTAAATATAGTATATTTTTTAAAAAGGCTTAAAAGACATATTCACCTCCTTATTGGTTAGCCATTGAATTATAAAAATGTTTATAGAGCAGCCATGCATGGCATTGTCTTTATTAAAATTATTGTGCTCATGTTCAATGCTAACAAAGCAGAGATCATGTGGGGTTTAATAACAATTATCCAATACAAGACTCCATAGGCCAAGGCTATGCTTAATGTTTAAAGTCATCATTAAGTATATTAAGTATAATCCTTAAAATACCTCAGTGAGGCGGGTATTACTATTCCTTCTTTATAGATAAGGGAACGAGTTTACCTAGTTTTATGTATGTTGACTTCTCCTTTGAGGAGTCAGTAGCAGGACTGCTGTTCGGAATGATATGTGTCTAATTCTGAACCATTCTAATACATGAAAGCTTTTGGGAGCCAAATCATATTCACAAACAAACTGCTACTTCTAACAACAGCCCCTTTGTAACCTTGCTATATATTTTTTTCCCTTAATATGTACATTCTGTTATATTTTATGAAATTGAAACAAATGATTTTTACATAAGCACAAAGATTTTCAATAATGCTAATTATCACTATATTCCTTTACATTGCACTTATGTTGTATGACACTTCTAAAATGTGACAAAATATTTATACCAGAAATAATAAAAAATAAATGCCATTATATCATTCTAAAATATGGATTACACTTAACATTCTAGTTGGACTTTCATCAAGTTGAAGTCAATAGAATGTCATTTCTCCTATTTAGATATTAATTTAACTAATGCCAAATCTAAGTATTTTCATAGACCTATACATAATTATATATTATGTGCTGACACTCCAAAACTCAAGATAATAAGTGAGTCACAGTATTTAATGTTAAAACAAATGAACAGGGGCACCTGAGTGGCTCAGTGGGTTAAAGCCTCTGCCTTCAGCTCAGGTCTGATCCCAAGGTCCTGGGATTGAGCCCCACGTCGGGCTCTCTGCTCAGCAGGGAGCCTGCTTCCCTTCCTCTCTCTCTGCCTGCTTCTCTGCCTGCTTGTGATTTCTGTCAAATAAATTAAATCTTAAAAAAAAAAAAAGAACAACAAAAAAAACCCCTCTATAATTCTGTAGTCTTCTTCTAACAAAATTATTTGGTAAATGAAAAGATGCTAAGTATCAAGGAAATATAAAATAAACAATACAGATGAGAAGTGACTGGGTCTTGGAAAAGGGAATAAGTAAAATGTAGAAAAGGAAATGGAATCAAGACTTATCATAGAATGACTTAGAGAACTGAGAGATGAACTCGACATGCAAAATGAGAAGAAAGAAACCACAATAAGAGGTCATGTTACACTTGGTAGGATGGTTATAACCTCAAGGGAAAAAAAAAGGTAAGAGTTGGCAAGGATGTGGAGAAATTAGAACTCTTGTACACTGTTAGTAGGAATCTAAAATGTTATAGCTTTTATGGAAAACAGTATGGAGGTTCCTCAAAAAATTAAAAATAGAACTACCATATAACCTGTCAATCCCACTTCTGGGTATCAATCTAAAATAACTGAAATCAATATCTCCAAGAGATATTTGCACTCCTGTGTTTGCCAAGAACAATAGCCAATGGAAAGGATAAACCTAAATGTCCATCGAGGTATGAGGGGATAAAGAAAATGACATATATATATGATAAAATATTATTCATCGTTAATAAGGAAACCCTGCAATATGTGACAACATAATGGACTTTGAAGGATATTATGCAAGGTGAAATAAGTCACAGAAAAATAAATACTGTATGATTCCACTTATATGAAGCATATAAAATAGTCAAACTCCTAGAAATAGAAAATAGAATGGTATTTTCCAGGAGACTGTGCTGAGGAGTAAAGGTAGGTTGCTTGCTGTTCAATGGATACAAGGTTTTAGTCATACAAAATGAGTAATTTCTAGAGAACTGCTGTACAACATAGTGCCTATAGTTAACTAGACAGGACTTTGTACCACAAAAAAATTCCTATTAAGTGCTCTTAACCACATAGGCACACAAAAAAAGAGACATAAGGAAAACTCTGGGAGATGTTGGATATGTCTGTTACCTTGATTGTGATAATGGTACCACAGGTGTTTGCATATATCCAAACCATTTAGGGTGTACACATTAAATATGTACATTTGTATTTAAAATTTCAATAGGGATGCCTGGGTGGCTCAGTTGGTTAAGCAGCTGCCTTCAGCTCAGGTCATGATCCCTGCATCCTGGGATCGAGTCCCACATCAGGCTCCTTGCTTGGCAGGGAGCCTGCTTCTCCCTCTGCCTCTGCCTACCACTCTGCCTTTGCCTACCTGAGCTTGTGCTCCCGTGCTCGCTCTCTCTCTCTAATAAATAAATAAATAAAATATTTTTAAAAAAGAAAATAAAATTTCAATAAACAGTTTTAAATAAATAATAGCAAGTCCTTCTGCCCACTCCTCAAAAATAAGAGCCCAGAGAAAAAGGTGAGACATCTGAAATAATGCTGAAGGCTTTTGTTTTTTTTTTTTAATTTTTTAAAGATTTTATTTATTTGACAGACAGAGATCACAAGTAGGCAGAGAGGCAGGCGGAGAGAGAGGGGGGGAAGCAGGCTCCCCACTGAGCAGAGAGCCCGATGCAGGGCTCGATCCCAGGATCCTGGGATCATGACCCGAGCTGAAGGCAGAGGCTTCAACCCACTGAGCCACCCAGGTGCCCCTGCTGAAGGGTTTTATAGTGTGTTAAGAGTATGCATTATTTTCTAGGACATCTTGACCTTTTTGGAAGTGCATTTCGAAGCAACTGGAGCCTTGGGAAGGAGAAGGAATGGAGTGACATCAAATTTGCTTTTTGAAAAGATAAGAGATCACTGTGACTGCATAAAGAGAGCCAATTGAAGAGGGGCAAAACTTGATGTGGAGAAACTTGTTAAGAGGTTTATAAACAATACAGGTAAGAGGTGACTGGGCCTTGGAAAAGGGAATAAGTAAAATGTAGAAAAGGAAATGGAATCAAGATTTATCATAGAATGACTTAGAGAACTGAGAGATGAACTCGACATGCAAAATGAGAGGAAAGAAGACATCCAAATAGTTTCTTTGATTTTGACTTGCACAACTAGATAGACAGCTTTGCTATTTATTTAGAATAAGGATCCAAAATAGTCAATGGTCACCCTTCTTTTTGCATATGTCATTTAAGTGACACCAAAGAATACATTTAAAATGGATATAAGGGTCTAAATCTCAGCAGAGGCAAAGGCTAAAAATATGAAACAGTGAGTCATTTGAATCTTAAGTATTAATTAAAGGGTAAAGAAGAGGTTATTTTTGGAGAAAGAGATTATGTATTGAGAAGAGAACCTAGGACCAAATCTTAAAGAACTCCAACTTGTAAGAGCTGGAAGGTAAGAATTAGCCCATAAGACCTAAATTGTGAGAATGCCAGGAGGATACTAAAGGGTGTTACTAAAGTTAAGTAAATACATTATTCTGAGAAGGAGGAAGAAATCAATGAATGCTGCCCATGAGTCAAGAAAGAATAAAAATTTTAAAAATGTATATCGATGACTTACTGAGATCATAATTTGTCAGAAACCAAACTGAAGTTAACTGAGCAATAAGTGAGAAATTATGAGATAAGAAGTAAAGGCAATTCTTATCAGAAGTTTTCTTAATAGAAAATAAAGAGAGGGATTCACGTTAGGGAGTTTGGGGTCCGTGCTTATGTTGTTGCCTTATGCAAAAAGGAATGTGAAAACATTTACAAGCAATGAGTAAGATTCAATGGAGAAGTAATGGTTAATAAACACACAAACAGAAAAAAAAATGTATACTTTCCTAAGGTGGTAAGAGGAATCGATCAAAATGTATGTGGCAGGATTAATTTTAGATAGTAAGGCATCACTTCCATTAAAAGAAGTAAGAATGAGGAAAGGTACGATTAGAAATAGGTAGTATGTTTAGTGGAGGGACATTAACAGAACTGATGCTTACTGGCCCATTGCCTTTGATGTATTTTCTTTGTAGAAGATGACATCCTCTGACTAAAATGTGGGGGGAAATTTTAGGCATTTTAGGAATTTGGGGAGAGTGAAGAATAAGTAGTTGTATAAGGGAGGGTGAGAGTGTTGAAAAAGAGAGAAACAATAGGAATGACCAGAGAATGTTAGGGCCTTGCATTTTTTGACCATGGAGTTGTAATAGTACCCAATACATAATTCTTTCCAGCAGGAGTCAGCTATCCATAAAGAGGTATGGCTAGACTGAATCCTTTGGCTTGATGCATGTTATGAGATTTGCCATAGAGTGTGGGTAAAAATGAATGAACAAGGGAGCCCTTTAGTTTTGTCAAAAATGTCTAATTTTAAATAAATTAATATAAAAATTAAAATGAATTAGTAAGAATATCATTTATAATTATATACCTGCAAATAAGTATTTATACTTATGTACCAATTGGACAAACTGGGTAATTTATGATAATAAATGCTCAAATACAAATTGCATATATTTTAATGCTAATTTCTACCAATCAAGATTTAAGTATTTTACAGATGTGAATCATTTCAGCCTCAGAACAATCTTATGAAAGAGGTACCATTATTGAGAAAGTTAAGGAAAAGAAATCCAAGAACAAAGGTAACCATTTAGACAGTGATGGGATTTGAACCCAGATTTTGTAGCCATAGAGTCCATGCTCTTAACAACATGCTGTGACATTTTCTGAAATGGAAAGGGGCATAATAAGATTATAAGTAAGATGAGTAAGACAGGAGATAAATGAAGATTTAAGTAATGTATTTTGAACAGATCCAAGGATGTTATTAGACTTAAAGTCTTAATGAAGCTGTAAAAGACAGTTTCCCAGAGCTGAGGGTAACTGGACAAGTAAAGCAGAAAAATAAAAAGTTATAATTGCAGGATGCAAAGCTTGACAAAAAGGCTTTTGGAGATGAATTAGCAATGTATAATTACAACGTACAGAATGTGGGCAGGTAAGTGGGTAGCTAAGGTAGAGGGTCAAAAAGTGTTTGGAGATCAAGAAATTAAGAATAGCTAGTTTACTTGGATATTAAAATTGATACTAAAATCATCCAGCATGATGCCAGGTTTAGTAAAGTAAAATATGGTAAGCCAGGTACCAAAATCTTGGTTGAGTCAAGAAGAATGACAGGGTGATTGACAAATGGTAGGATAACAAAGGATAGAGGGCAGTCAATAAACCAAACACTAAGCATTTTAAAAGACAGTCAGAAAATAATGACTGGGCAAGTGCAGTGTGGTAAGGTGATGGACACCAGCTCCATATTCCAAACCTGAGGTTTAAGGGCTATGAATTCATAGCTATGTCTTTTAGCGAGGGCATGATGAGAATCAATTCCTCAGGTAAAAACTGGCTTTTATTCAAGCAAAGAGATAAAAGAAATGCCCAGAGAGGAAGCTGAAATTGAGGAGTTTGGGGATTATGGTTAAAAATATGATTTTCCATGTTGTACACTAAAAGTAAATTACTCTGTGTGTGGAAAGTTCCCGGGTGGGTAGGCTTCTGAGTCTGTCAGGTTCTTTCAAGATGAAGGCAGGCATCTGGAAGACTTTATTATTGCAGTGAACTATCAAGGAATCATCTGGCTGCAACTGCTTAAGCAGCATCTGTAAGATCCTTGAATTGGACCCACTGGTCTGAAGGTTTGTCTGAAAGATCACTTTAGTAGGTGGGACACGCATCCTACGCATTAATAATTCCAGTCTGACAAGAGATACACATTACTTTTTCCTCATTTAGATACTTCTTTAGCAGTCTTCAAGGTGGGATGATGATTTGTCTCACAAACCAGCTAATCACAAGGATCACCATTGTTCTGTGATCACGTGTGTGTGTGTTCTCTTTGTTGCTTGCCCTCATGTCTCCTGAGTTTTTAAAATGTCAGCAGTGCTCAACTCAACCACCAGTGACGTGAGACTGCCACTGTTTTCCTATAACTCTTCTCCTGTTTGCCTGGTTGGTGCTTTATTCTTCTTGAACCTCCTGATGCTTTGTAACTCACTCCTTTTCTCTCCTGCAAATACCTCTCCTTTGTAGATTATAACTCAGGGGATGAAGAGTGCTGCAGCCTAGGTACTGAGGTCTTTTTTTTTCCCCCTTAACTCATAGTCCTCTCCTCCTTGTAATAAGCAGTGATTTAAAAAGATGTGATAGGGGGCACCTGGGTGGCTCAGTGGGTTAAGCCTCTGCCTTCTGCTCAGGTCATGATCTCAGGGTCCTGAGACTGAACCTCATTATCAGGCTCTCCACTCAGCAAGGAGCCTGCTCCCCGCCCCCACCCAGTCCCCTGCCTGACTCTCTGCCTACTTATGGTCTCTCTCTCTCTGTCAAATAAATAAATAAAAATCTTTAAAAATTTTAAAAAAAGAGGTAATAGTTGGTGTGATACCATATCAGGATGTACTCAAATGCAGTATTATACAATACCAACAGCTATGTAAGTAGAGTGACCACAGCTCACTCTCAGAGCTAGTGCTCATCTGTCAATCCCACCATGATGCTTGCATTCTCCTTCATGTCTCTCCACACACTACCTTCCAGCACACCACCCCTAAGATAAAATACATAACTCAAAATATCGGGTGTGTTATGTTATATCTGAATGGGATTCCTGTTGTTCACCATTGGAGACGTGGATCTTACACAAGAAATTTGAGCAGACAACTGTTTAAACATCCTTAAACATTCTGTGTGAGTTAAAAGAGGATTTTTTTTCCCTTTTACAGTAGATACCCTTATTCAGATGATTTTATAAAATAAACAGACTGTTTCTAACCTAGAAAAAATTTTAAAGCAGTCTTGGTGATTTTTATTACTCTTACAAAACAGGGTATCATTAAAACGTTAGTATACAGATGTAGAATACTCCCAATGAGTAATCTGACCAAATTTTACATAAAGTCTTTTTTTTGTCTTGCCAACTGACCCTCCAGTGGACTTGAGAGGTTGAATTAGCTCTAAGTGCTTTCCCAAGCCTTTGTGCAATTCCAGTGTTTTATAACAAATGCCTAAGCCCATAATTTTTTGCCTTTTCTAAAATGGCTAAAGTCACAATTTTCCTTTCATGTCTGAGCTACAACTTTGATTTTCCAATAGCACAAACAGGTGGATAAGCTAAAATACATCTAGAGCTAATGCTCAACACCAACAGATCGAGATGAAAACACATACACACGTGTAGTATTTGTTATCAGCTTCATCTGAGCACAACAGGATGGAACATTAACTTCAACCTCCTCACCTCACTGATCCTGGGCTAAAGCTTTCGGATGCGGTGTTGATTTTGAACTCCATTAGTCTTTTATGCTCAGACTGTGAGAAGATTCATTCTCATGCAAGGCCTGGAACTGGTTGCTAATAAAATCCTACCCTGACAAATAAATGGACTGTAATATAACCTGCTTTAGGGCAGTGAAATCTCAACCACTCAGATATGATCTGTAGCAAAGCAATATGCTGCTTACTACTGTTCCCCCAGCAATTCCTGCAGAATGGTACTCTATCCCTCTGCTTGTCCCAAATTTCTCCATTAATGAAACTAAAGCCATCCATCATCCACCATAGGATTGTGGTGTTCTTTTGTTATGATTTCTGAGATAGTTCAAACAGGATAGCTGTTAAATTTAATAAAAAGCTCCTGTTAGAGCTAAATACACAAAATTTTAGGATTTCTTTTTTTTTTTTTTTTTTATTGACCAGTGTGATGGAGACTGAATCAGGTATAATATAGGTTCTCCATAACAAGCTGAAAAACCTGAAATTTTCTTTTTTCATTTTATGTGTGAACTAAAATAACATTTCTATTAAAGCAGATGGCATCTATTTATCTAAAGTTTGTGATTATAATTTATCAAACTCTGAAAGACACTAAAAGGGAGGGCGAGACAGGTGTGGAAAAGATGGTTACGCCGATGGGAGCAGGTTAAGAAGATTTATGAAGTACACCCTTTAGAATTTTCTTCCTTACTTTCCTCTCAGGGATGCCATGAGGATCCAATATGGCAAGGCAGTAAAACTGTATTACACGTTATGAAGTAGTAGACAGAGGCAAGGTATTATTTTTACCAAATACAATATTGTCAGTTCTTAATAAACATAACCATTCACTAAATTCTATTTCAACTATGAGTCTGACACCATAAAATATAATAATATTACAGAAGGAAAGAGTCTGAACACATAATTTATTATTTAGGCCATTTTCATAGTTCTTACCGATATAGAGAATAATGTTTATTTTTCTAATAAACCTTTCTGAATAGTTCAATTAATACTCACTACTAGTAAGCTTTTTTTCTTATTTGCAACACACTAAAGAATTCCCAGGTACCACCTTACAGTAATTGTCCTGTTTCCATTGTTTTCATGGAGTCCTGAACTGAAGTCAGCTTAGAATAATGTCATTTAATGTTTTCTTCACAGAGAGATTCCAACAGAGTAGGTCCCGGCATTGAGTACATCAACAAAAGTAGAACATCATGAAGCAGACTCACATGGGCAAGGAAAAGAGACAAACATAAAAGAAGAGGATGTGAAAAATCAGGAGCACCAATTAAGGTAGGCTTTCTAGGGGAGTGTAGACATGAAGGAAAAGGAAGTAGTAGGTTCGGGAAGAACAAGGATGAGGGCAGCCAGCAGAGATAACACCACACAACATGGATAAGCAATTTCTGTGAGATGGGTGTAAGATCAGCTGGTCACCCTGTATCAGAGCTGAACAAATAGATGAGCCCCAATGAAAGACTCGTAAAATATGAAGTGGAAGGAGTTATTCAAAGCCCTCAAGATCTTGGGAATCTCTTGAAATGAAACAATGTATTATATTTTTAATCAAAAACAATGTGTGACCCTGCAAAGATCACTTAACATCTCCAAGTCTTGGTGGTATCAGCTATAACATGAAGATAATAATAATTGCAGCCAGGATCACTATGAGGTGCTCACTTCCTAGTAACTGTTACTACTTTGCAATTATTGAATAAGAGAGTAAGGCACTGATGTGGTGTTTAAGGAAGATAATGAAGATTATCTAGAAAAAAATATTTCATTTCCTTCCAATCAAGTTCCCCAATCACAAATTAATCACTTAAGAATTATAGGTCATGGGAGTTATTTTACTGGGAAGTTTTTCAAGGATTAAAAATATGCTTTGCTGGAAAGAAAATAGACTTAGACATTTATTTGGTGGTTTTGTACAAAATATTTATTTGTACAGTTAGTTACACCGTTGTATTTGTAACTAATGTACAGCATAGTGACTATAGTTAACAATACTGTATTGGAAAAAAAGAAAAGAAGAAGCTGTCTGGCCCATAATTCTATCAATGAGGACATTTAACTTGATGTCAATGAATATTAAACATAGAACAGAATTCTTCTAAAAAAACTTAGTAGCCTTCATCAGAGAAAATGGTATGCCTCATTCAAGAAGAAATGAAAAACATCTATTTCAGACCTTCATTAGCCCAAACAATTGAGGTCATCCTTTAATGTTTGGCACCGTTTTAAGACCTTACTTCCTGAACCCTGCTTTTAGCATAGGCTTTTGGAAGGGAGATGGAAAATACGGAAAATATTACTTAACATGAGATCTTTGGTTCACTTCTATCTCTGGCAACGTCCAAGTAATACTGTTTCTAAAAGAAAACAGTCTTTAGGGGCACCTGGATGGCTTAGTGGGTTAAAGCCTCCACATTCGGCTCAGGTCATGATCCCAGGGTCTTGGGATCGAGCCCCACATCGGGCTCTCTGCTCAGCAGGGAGCCTGCTTCCTCCTCTCTCTCTGCCTTCCTCTCTGCCTGCTTGTGATCTCTGTCTGTCAAATAAATAAATAAAATCTTAAAAAAAAAAAAAGAAAGAAAACAGTCTTTAAAGCTCTACACAGAGCCTAGAAAATTAATCCCAAAATGTTATCAGATGACAACTTGAAATACTTAATTAGAGCCATTTACTGTTTTTGGTAACATTACATCATAATTTAGAACTAACTTAAAAAAAATTCT
Organism: Taxidea taxus jeffersonii; assembly: GCA_003697995.1. Lineage (NCBI taxonomy): Eukaryota > Metazoa > Chordata > Mammalia > Carnivora > Mustelidae > Taxidea > Taxidea taxus. The sequence goes on along the minus strand of ML093068.1, from coordinate 42,513 downwards.
TCAAATTAACTGGGATGAAAATGTCAGGATTATTACATAATGGGTAATACTTAAATATTATAACCATAAAGATGCTGAAAGGTATTACACATGTTTGAAAATTAAGCATTCACGACTGTGAGCATTGCTGTCTTGTCAGCACCTGATGTTAGTCTCAGAACTATGAGTAACTGGGCTTCAACTTATTTATTAGTTATTTACTTATTATTTATTTGTTATAATGTCTTATCCCATAATTAGTTCGATCATAATTCTTAGTCACTCGATTTTTTAGACTGTGAGCACCTTAAGAAATATGCTTTTTACTTAGCATTGAGTTTACTTCTCGTATTTAGTGAATGGGTAAATCAACCAACATACAGGAAGCAGCCCGCATATAAATCTTGGATTGAGAAATTCATCTTTTAAACATGTGTAAGTAAATTCTGAACTAGCTGTGGAGAAAAGGCACATGCATATGATAAGAAGTAAGTGAGTGATCAAATCTGAAACTAAAATTCATATAGCACTCCGGTTGCAAAAGAATACATATTAACTAATGATGATTAATTGACTCTTTTGCATCTAAGACCCTCAATTATACACTAGATTTTGGTTTGAGATATTACATATACAAATAATAGTTGTAACTCAGGCACATTATTTTATGCGGCCTTTCAGAGCCAAGTATAAAATGGATCCTAATTATGCACTTACCCATTTTCTGATTTGACAGTTCTGTGACAGATATGGGAGCTCTTTGGATCACGTATTAGAAAAGAAAAAGGGTTTAAAGCAGTAATTCCTAACTAATTCACCAAAAGCCATCCTTTAATATCTCTTCACTGAGTTCTATATCTTGAAAGATTATGCCACTAATCAGCACTGATTAAGCAATAAGTAATTTATTTTCCTATTTATTTAAATGAAAAACATCTGTGTTTGCTTAGCAGAACTTGTGCCATTAGCTACACATAGCTTTTATTATCACAGCAAAAAGAACTAATTTCTACAAACATATTTTGTGATAATCAAAGACTCTCTAGCTAGTCACAGCAGGTTTACTAGTGCTCAGCATACTTTGACCTATAGGCTCTTTGCAAGACCAGATATTGCTTGTGTACTTTCTCTGCCACATACTGGTCTTTAGCAGACTAAGAACACATTGGCTCACATTGAAAAGCACGGGCTAGTTCATAGAACAGGGACTAACTTGTAAATAAGAAGAATCCAGGGACAGACTTTAAAAGGGGTATTGTAACACTCCAGCAAATCCTAAAATTTTATAGGCATAGGATTGTACAGGAAATGGAATTACATGTCTAAGAAACATATCTTTAAATGATGACATCTTATTAATTTAATTAAATTTGGAAATCAAAGATTATGTTATTTCACTATATCAAGCATATGTATATGTACAACATATTATAACATATAATACATATTATATACTATATAATATACATATATTATATAATATATATGATATATATAATACATGTAACTCCTCATATGTACATGAGGAGTTCCTCATATACCCATCATTTCAGTCATCAACAGACAGTAAGGAAATAACTTACTTGTCTGGGTGAAAAACAAGGTTATTGTGCCAGTGTTCAAATCTTTGTAATGTGGACTTTAATATAAAAATAGGTATCAATTACATACTAATGCAGTATTTAAGAAATAATCAGGTAAACTATTGAATGATATTTTCCCATTTTGCATATTCTAATGTCTACATTGAAACCGGAATGTAGTTTTATAAAGCACACTTCAACACTAAGTTTATAAGAGTAAAAATATAGTATTATATTTAATATCTACCAGTACACATATTTGTATGACTATGATATTTAGGAACCAAAGAAACCTGTTCCAGATATGTGTTATTACTCACATTTATTCAAATTATTCCAAGTAAATAGTAGAACACATTGTAAGTAATAAAGATATTTGTGCTCATAAAGAAATCTTTTATCTCAGCCACAGTCTCCTTCGGCCATTATTACTACAGCTTAAGTTCCAAGGGAATGTCCTTGTTCTCTAATGGATTCTACTAATGTTCTTCTATAGTACAAACTAAACACTGAATCAAGGATGAAAATGAAATTGGCCCAGAGGAAGCACAATGCAGGAGATATTATTTATGGATTTTCCAGAATAGACTTAATGGCAATGAAGGCTGTTATTAAATAATAAAAGGATGCAACCAGAAGCCTAAAGTTCTATAAATATGAGATTCTTGGTATTGTAGAGGACACAATGTCAGCCCAGCCCAACAATCTCAATGCCCTTGAGCAAAACACTTACATATCCTGTGCCTCTGTTTATTCATCTTCATAATGAGCAGTTGGATGAATTGGCCTTTTAGAATACCCTTCCAGATCTAATACTTTACACTAGCCTACCTTTTACTACAATACAAACAATCTTGTTTATTCTCCCTTCTCTTTCTGCACTCAGGAAGTGGCCAAACATTCTCTTTCTAAAGAATTTGTTGCCACCTAAGTTAGAGAAAGAGATGGTTTATCATTATGGAAGAAAATAAACAACATACTAGAGTATCTCTGCCCAGAGCAAATCAGATAATACTCACTTAAAAACAAATGTTCTACTACAGTACTATCTTCCAGTTTGAATAAATAGCTGTTTTTGCAATGATGTGATTAGTCTCTATAACTTGTATTCAACAACTTATTCTAAATGCCTTAAATCACACCAAAACCAATGATTAATGGTTTACAGAATCTCTCTGATAAACGTAGAAACGAAAGCTGATTCATCCCATGTCTCCCAAGTCACAGGAAGCAAAAGAGAAGCAAACAGAGAATGCACCTTCTGCTCTGGGTCCTGACTAGCTATTAGATGAAAGTTGTCTTTTCTTTCTTTCCACAGGTGACATACTGGATAAAAGAAATGCACTTTGACAGCACATCCGCTCCCTGTGCTCACTTCAACTATGTAAATATAGAGACACTGTGAAAGCCAGGTCAAGAAGCAAAGCCCAAGTCTATCATTCCTTTAGCTTCTCAAGCAGATGCTTAAAGCTCCCTGGGTGGGAGTTATTTCGGTTCTCTTTTTGAGGCTCCCATTCCCCTAAGATGATGCGCACATGACCCAAGCTGGGAAATGCTACTCAGAGAACCATGGCAAGCGGCATTTCAACAATGTTTCAGGGAGAGGTTGCCAGGATATTAAAATCATCTTTTTCGCTGTGACTGTTATGATGTTTGCACCCTTTTCCCTCAAGCCCCAGAATAAAATGTAAATGGGAAAGCATTCTTTACACTCTGGCATGACAAGAACAGGAGAGTAATGAACTCAGGATACACTCCATGCCAAGGGTATTTACCAGAGCTTTGGCAGTACAGGAATTTGATTTGATTTTTGAGAGCAAAGAAAGCTAGTTAGAGGTGTGGGTCTTTTGTCTCTTTCTATGATATAGGAACAAATGATTTCATCCAAATGATAAATTTTGACCATGTGGTAAAAATGTAATAATTTATTTTTTCAAGGACATCTCTCTCTTAAAACATCAATTTCATTTGGAAAAATAAGCTGTATGACCAAAAGAAATATTCTGCTGCTGTTTTAATAAAGCTGTAACTGATACCTGTAAGCGAGATATGTTTTAATGATAAAAGGACAGTGATGACTGATAAATTTCACAAAAAAGTTTAAAAGTATGGGCACTACTGGTGGGCTGCTGGAACTTAATGGACGTGGCTGTCTTTTCAATTAAGAGTCTGTGAATATAAATTATTCAAACTTCACCTTAAAACAACCATCTAAGAAATTTAGCACATGTTGCAAACAACAATATCATTGGTATCCTATAAGTAGGTCCTTATTTTTCCAGGTATCATATTGCAGACAAATCTTTAGTTGATTTTAGTTCACATTTCAAAGTTATAATGACCTTTAAAACAGCTTACTATAAAAAAGATGGAGATGGAGAGTAAAATTGAAAAAGGGTCGATGCCAGTAGTGGGGGGAAAAAACCTATTAGTAGAAACCAAAAAGGAAAAAAACCCTTGTCAAAAAGGGGAAAAGTTCAAATCAGGGAAGAACTTCATGTTCCCCAGAGCTTCAGTGAGAACATAACAAAATAACTGAGTTAACAAAGTCACAGTAACTGTATCAGATATTGAAATCAAAAACCTGACTAACTTAATTTCAAAACTAACCTTTTCACCATCAGGCAAGGAATGACTTGTCTTCTTAGCATATAGTGAAAAGTCTGAGGATACCAAACAAATTCTGGCCTTGAACTCCCAGCCATCCCTGCTGACAGCATAGGCTTGTCTTCCTACATTTAACTTCCTGCCATTTTCATCGCAATGGCACATCATACCTGCAGTCACTGAAGTGTCCCATACTACTTAACTGAAATCCTCATTTCCTATAAATGGGCTACTGCCAAACTCAGGAGAGAAGCTCTAAACATATATATGTTGATTTCATTTTTATCTTAAAATTCTTTTTCATAGAAAACTACAAAATTTAAATGTAGGAAGAGATCACCCAAAGACCTGCTAGCCACCAAAATCCACTGTGGACATTTTATCATATTTCTTTCTTTTTATGTTTATATAGTCACTGATATCTACTTTTGTGGCCTGTTCTTGCTTAGATTTTTCTATATTTGCTAGAGTCATGGCAGCCTTATTTCTAATAAAGTTTCTATATGATATTAATAGTAATACTCTGTGCAAAATGGGTGAAGGGGACTGGAAGATAAAGGCTTCTAGTTTTGGAATGGGTAAATCATGGGGATAAAAGATATAGAAGAGAGAATACAGTTTGTGGTTCTGTAATAGGTTGCATAGTTAACAGGTGGTAGCTACACTTGTAATGAGTATAGAAAAATGGATAAAGTTGTTGGAACCCTGCATTGTATACCTGCAATGAATGTAACATTGTGCACTAACTATATTAAAATAAAAACAAAACAAAATGGTACTATTTTATGACTTACAAAGAATAATCATCATTTTATGCATTTTGTAGAACCTTATGTAGCCATTCTAAAACTGTCAATTATTTAGATTGGTTTTAGTTTTTCTCCGTTTCAGTAACACTGATATTAATTCTTTAGTATTGTGTCAATATTAATTCTTAAATATGGTATAGTCACTACGTTGGGCATATCCAGGTTAAAAAAATTTACAGTAAGATATGTGATAATTATATCTCATTTTAAAATTTTCATTATTCACTTATTCTTTAAAGTAACTATTATGTCTCATGGTTATTGGTCATTTGCATTATTTATTAATTATTTTTACTTCTTGCACTTTATTAGAATTAAGGTGCCAACTACTTTCTGGTTTATAAAGCACTCTATGTTTTAAAGTTAACAATCTTTATAGTAAATATACCTACAGTGTCCAGTTTAGATTTTAACTTTGTTTAACAATATTTTCTTCTCCCTCTTTTGCATTACTAGTCTTCCCAAATCAGAACAAAAAAGCGGGGGAAGGGAAAGGTTATCATTCGTGGGCTTGCAAAATACTGACATTTTTACAGTTGTTAACACATTCTTATTCGCACATTGTAAAGCTGATTCTTGGGTTTTGGGAGCTTTTCAGATATTAAGACACTTGGGGCTACCTAAGCAATAGGTAGGCTGCCATTTTGATCTTGCAAAAGGAAAAGCATCACGTCTCCAAGGCAACAAGAAGGTAACTTTGTTACCGCCATAACTCTTATAATCTACCTCCAGCTAGTGCTCAAATCATTAACTAAAAACACCAGCTATCACAGTGATTATACTATTCTAGTTATTCTATGATGAAATACATATACATATCCATTAGAACCCCTAAAAATCAAGCCTTTAATTACTTATAAGTGTTTCTTCCCAACAAACTGTGAACTACTGAGGAACAAGTATTCTTTTTTCCTTTAATATTGGGCCTAGAAGAGAATAGGTGTCCAATTGATGTTAAATGAAGAGCATAATTATCTAATTATTTAAAGGACAATAAGTAATTAGAGAATGAAATACAGAGGGACAGGAGTAGAGAGCAAATACATAATTATACCATTCTCTGTCATGGCGTGCAAGAACTAGCAAATCAGGACATGTCGGGGCACCAAATCAAGAGGAATTGTGGTCACTCAGTCACCTCTTCAAACAAAGAGGAACTGGCTGGATTTCCAGCAGCATGTGCATTTACTCAAACTTCTGCCTTCCGGGGGGAAATACCATCATCTCCAGCTTCACTGAAGCAGGGTTTCAGCTTCACCCTCTTAGGAATTATGCTCCCTCTAGAACCTGCTTTCTTACATGTCTGCTACTATGATGATGATGAACAAAAACAGACATGTTTTAAGTGGAATATACTCCCATTCCCTCTGTAAAGGTCTACAGAGATGCCTCATATAACATGTGGTAGCCCACTCACTCTCCCCAAAAACTGGTCTACCATAAAATCAGCCTCTTTTAAGAAGGAACAAGAAAATGGCATCATAAGGATGTTTAAAAAAAAAAAAAAAAGGAAATAAGAATTAAATCAATGAAAGAGATAAACTAAAGTAAAATATTGTGATAATTAAGCAAATAAATTAAAAACAAATGTTCTCCAAGGAAAGAAAATATTAAGTTCCAAATAGATCAAAAGCCAGGATTTCTAGGGAGAGTTTCCTGAAGGAAGAGAAAGATCCATTAGACTATTCTTCAGATGAGTTTAATGCTCACAAGATAATATGAGAAAACAATCTGCAGAAATCATGCCCTCTATGTAAAATTCCTATGATTAATCAATTAAGTATGACCTAGGAAGAATGGTGAGGCATGTTTCCTTAGATAAGACAGAGTTTCTCATCAGTCTAAGCATTTTCAATTGTGCCAACTTTTATTAAACATAGATTTATTAATCTTAATAGGAAATCAAAATTTATATGATACAACTGATAAACAAAAGTATAGAAGGAATTACTGCAAATGGACACTGCTTATTTATCATCTCTATATTCCTTTTGAGAAGAAAAAGAGTTTCCATGTAAGACATTTTGCCATGTACAAGTTTAAACTTAGTCTCATTGTTCCAGTTTTAAAATGGCAGTTATAGAAGAAAAAAAGAACAACATACCCCATTTCCTCCTGGATTTCACACAAAACAAACAAACAAACAAAAATCAGTGACTAAAGACTACCATCTTCAAAGAAATTCTGGTATATCCATGAGATCAAATTTAATAAGCAAAGGAGGACTGACAACACTTAGTGAAGACAGATAAGGATGCTCATGATTATGTCTCATAAAGTTAGGATTTCAGCATGAAAACTACATTCTGTGGGCCAAACCAATTCCTTATTTTCAACAATAGAACCCAAGGGCAGGGCTATAGCAATGAATTCCATAGACCCTATTCAGCAAGTCTGAAGAGGCAGGTAAAATATAAGCACCCAGACAAGTCATTTTTATAGAAAGCAAACTATCTGTGTATTAGTGTAGAGAGAAAACACTGCATTTTTACCAACCCTGACATTTTCAGTTTGCTGTGGAGACAAAAAAGCTGACAAAGACACACCCACAATAACGAGATCATGATGTGAAATCTGCTACCATGGGCCTCCCTAAAATAGCTGGTCCAGGAAAATCCCAGTACTTCCAAAGAGGAGTAATATTATAAAATAGAACCAGAAAGATGGGGCGCCTGGGTGGCTCAGTGGGTTGGGCCTTTGCCTTTGGCTCAGGTCATGATCCTACGGTCCTGGGATCGAGCCCCACATCGGATTCTCTGCTCGGCAGGGAGCCGGCTTCCTCCTCTCCCTGCCTACTTGTGATCTCTATCTGTCAAGTAAATAAATAAAATCTTTAAAAAAAAAAAAAAAAACGGAACCAGAAAGAGATCTACTCAAAGACACCATGTTGTCTAAGAAAAAAGAAACCTGAGGAAGGGAAAGAGAAAAGAAGAAAAAAAAAGAAAGGAATAAAAATGTAAAACAAGGGGGAGGAGTCAAGATGGCGGAGAAGTAGGAGGCTGAGACGACATCAGCCAGCAGGAGATCAGCTAGATAGCCTATCAAACCATTCCGAACACCTACAAATCCAACAGGAGATCGAAGAGAAGAAAAACAACAATTCTAGGAACAGAAAATCGACCACTTTCTGAAAGGTAGGACCAGCGGAGAAGTGAATCCAACGCGACGGGAAGATAGACCCCAGGGGGAGGGGCCGGCTCCCCGCAAGCGGCGGAGCACAAAATCAGGACTTTTAAAAGTCTGCTCCATGGAGGGACATCACTCCAGAGGCTAAACTGGGGTGAGGACCTCACGGGGTGAAGACCTCACGGGGACTCAGGTCCCACGGGGTCACAGAAGGATCGGGGGTGTCTGAGTGTCGCAGAGCTCACAGGTATTAGAGCGGGGAAGCCGGCTGCGGAGAGGGAGCCGAGATTTCTTAGTGGTCTGTGACACGGGCCGGTGCTCTGTGGCACGGGCCGGTGCTCTGTGCGAGGGGTCCCCACAAGATCCAGGGAGACTCCGACCCGGGAGAGCTCAGGGATCTACGGGGTTCGGAGACTCCAGGTGGGACTCTGCCAGAGACAGAGACGCTTGGTCACAGGCTGGGTGAGCTCGGGGCGCTCCCAGAAGCCAGTGAAACGGAACTGCTTACACACGATTTTCTCTGAGCGCGGTCTGCGGGCGCGCGCGGTCTGCGGGCGAGCGCGCGCGGTCCGCGGGCTGGCGCCCACGGTCTCCGTCGCAAACGTGGGCTAGGGAGACCGGAGGGATTAAACGCTTTTCTATGAAGGCGCCTGAAGACTGGGGCCCCTAGCTCTCGGCTCCTCTGAACCAGAGATTGGGAGGCCGCCATTGTCATTCCCGTCCTCTGGAACTCTATGGAAAGCATTCAGGGGAAAAAAAAAAAAGCTCCTGAAAGCAAATCTGAGAGGATTACTTAGCCCGGCCCCTGGTAAGGGCGGTGCAACTCCGCCTGGGGCAAAAGACCCCTGAGAATCATTACAACAGGCCCCTCCCCCAGAAGATCAAAGAAATCCAGCCAAGACCAAGTTCACTTAACAAGGAGAACAGCGGATCCTTATCTGGACAAAATGACAAGGCGGAAAAACTCCCCACAAAAAAAAGAGCAGGAGACAGGACCAAAGGCTAGGGACCTAATCAATACAGACATTGGTAATATGTCAGATCGGGAATTCAGGATGACGATTCTCAAGGTTCTAGCCGGGCTCGAAAAAGGCATGGAAGATATTAGAGAAACCCTGTCACGAGAAATAAAAGCCCTTTCTGGAGAAATAAAAGAACTAAAGTCTAATCAAGTTGAAATAAAAAAAGCTATTAATGAGGTGCAATAAAAAATGGAGGCTCTTACTGCTAGGATAAATGAGGCAGAAGAAAGAATTAGTGATATAGAAGACCAAATGACAGAGAATAAAGAAGCTGAGCAAAAGAGAGACAAACAACTACTGGACCACGAGGGGAGAATTCGAGAGATAAGTGATGCCATAAGACGAAACAACATTAGAATAATTGGGATTCCAGAAGAAGAAGAAAGAGAAATAGGAGCAGAAGGTATACTGGAGAGGATTATTGTAGAGAATTTCCCTAATATAGCAAGGGGAACAAGCATCAAAATCCAGGAGGTGCAGAGAACACCTCTCAAAATCAGTAAGAACCGACCCACACCCCGCCATCTAATAGTAAAATTTACAAGTCTTAGCGACAAAGAGAAAATCCTGAAAGCAGCACGGGACAAGAAGTCTGTAACGTACAATGGTAAAAATATTAGATTGGCAGGAGACTTATCCACAGAGACCTGGCAGGCCAGAAAGAACTGGCATGATATATTCAGAGCACTAAACGAGAAAAACATGCAGCCAAGAATACTTTATCCAGCTAGGTTATCATTGAAAATAGAAGGAGAGATAAAAAGCTTCCAGGACAAACAAAAACTGAAAGAGTTTGTAAACACCAAACCAGCTCTACAAGAAATATTGAAAGGGGTCCTCTAAGCAAAGAGAGACCCTAAAAGTATTATCAGAAAGGAACAGAGACCTTATACAGTAACAATCACCATACAGGCAATACAATGGCACTAAATTCATATCTCTCAATAGTTACCCTGAATGTAAATGGGCTACATGCCCCAATCAAAAGACACAGGGTTTCAGAATGGATAAAAAAATAAAACCCATCAATATGCTGCCTACAAGAAACTCATCTTAGACCTGAAGACACCTCCAGATTGAAAGTGAGGGGGTGGAAAACAATTTACCATGCTAATGGACATCAGAAGAAAGCTGGGGTGGCAATCCTTATATCAGATCAATTAGATTTTAAGCCAAAGACTATAATAAGAGATGAGGAAGGACACTTCATCATACTCAAAGGGTCTGTCCAACAAGAAGATCTAACAATTTTAAATATCTATGCCCCTAACATGGGAGCAGCCAACTATGTAAACCAATTAGTAACAAAATCAAAGAAACACACTGACAAGAATACAATAATAGTTGGAGACTTTAATACACCCCTCACTGAAATGGACAGATCATCCAAGCAAAAGATCAACAAGGAAATAAAGGTCTTAAATGACACACTGGACGAGATGGACATCACAGATATATTCAGAACATTCTACCCCAAAGCAACAGAATACACGTTCTTCTCTAGTGCCCATGGAACATTCTCCAGAATAGATCACATCCTGGGTCATAAATCAGGTCTCAACAGGTATCAAAAGATTGGGATCATTCCCTGCATATTTTCAGACCACAATGCTCTGAAGCTAGAACTCAATCACAAGAGGAAATGTGGAAAGAGCACAAATACATGGAGGCTCAACAGCATCCTTCTAAAAAATGAATGGGTCAACCAGGAAATTAAAGAAGAATTGAAAAAAACCATGGAAACAAATGATAATGAAAACACAACGGTCCAAAATCTGTGGGACACAGCAAAGGCAGTCCTGAGAGGAAAATATATAGCGATACAAGCCTATCTCAAGAAACAGGAAAGGTCTCAAATACACAACCTAACCCTACACCTTAAGGAACTCGAGAGAGAACAACAAAGAAAGCCTAAACCCAGCAGGAGAAGAGAAATAATAAAGATCAAAGCAGAAATCAATGAAATAGAAACCAAAAAAACAATAGAACAAATCAATGAAACTAGGAGCGGGTTCTTTGAAAGAATTAGTAAGATTGATAAACCCCTGGCCAGACTTATCCAAAAGAAAAGAGAAAGGACCCAAATCAATAAAATCATGAATGAAAGAGGAGAGATCACAACCAACACCAAAGAAATACAAACAATCATAAGAACATATTATGAGCAACTCTATGCCAACAAATTCGACAATCTGGAAGAAATGGATGCTTTCCTAGAGACATATAAACTGCCAAAACTGAACCAGGAAGAAATAGAAAACCTGAATAGGCCCATCACCAGTAAGGAGATTGAAACAGTCATCCAAAATCTCCAAACAAACAAAAGCCCAGGGCCAGATGGCTTCCCAGGGGAATTCTACCAAACATTTAAAGAAGAATTAATTCCTATTCTCCTGAAACTGTTCCAAAAAATAGAAATGGAAGGAAAACTTCCAAACTCATTTTATGAGGCCAGCATCACCTTGATCCCCAAACCAGACAAGGATCCCATCAAAAAAGAGAATTACAGACCAATATCCTTGATGAACATAGATGCGAAAATTCTCACCAAAATACTAGCCAATAGGATCCAACAGTACATTAAAAGGATTATTCACCACGACCAAGTGGGATTTATTCCAGGGCAGCAGGGTTGGTTCAACATCTGCAAATCAATCAATGTGATACAGTACATTAACAAAAGAAAGAACAAGAACCATATGGTACTCTCAATAGATGCTAAAAAAGCATTTGATAAAGTGCAACATCCCTTCCTAATCAAAACTCTTCAAAGTGTAGGGATAGAAGGCACATACCTCAATATTATCAAAGCCATCTATGAAAAACCCACTGCAAGTATCATTCTCAATGGAGAAAAACTGAGAGCTTTTCCGTTGTCAGGAACACGGCAGGGATGTCCACTATCACCACTGCTATTCAACATAGTACTAGAAGTCCTAGCCTCAGCAATCAGACTACAAAAAGAAATTAAAGGCATCCAAATCGGCAAAGAAGAAGTCAAACTATCGCTCTTTGCAGATGATATGATACTGTATGTGGAAAACCCAAAAGGCTCCACTCCAAAACTGCTAGAGCTTGTACCGGAATTCAGTAAAGTGTCAGGATATAAAATCAATGCACAGAAATCAGTTGCATTTCTTTACACCAACAACAAGACAGAAGAAAGAGAAATTAAGGAGTCAATCCCATTTACAATTACACCCAAAACCATAAGATACCTAGGAAAAAACCTAACCAAAGAGGCAAAGAATCTATACTCAGAGAACTATAAAGTACTCATGAAAGAAATTGAGGAAGACACAAAGACATGGAAAAATGTTCCATGCTCATGGATTGGAAGAATAAATATCGTGAAAATGTCTATGCTACCTAAAGCTATCTACACATTTAATGCAATGCCTATCAAAATTCCATCCAATTTTTTCAAAGAAATGGAACAAATAATCCTAAAATTTATATGGGACCAGAAAAGACCTCGACTAGCCAAAGGAATATTGAAAAAGAAAACCAAAGTTGGTGGCATCACAATTCCTGACTTCAAGCTCTACTACAAAGCTGTCATCATTAAGACAGTATGGTACTGGCACAAAAACAGACACATAGATCAATGGAACAGAATAGAGAGCCCAGAAATAGACCCTCAACTCTATGGTCAACTAATCTTCGACAAAGCAGGAAAGAACATCCAATGGAAAAAAGACAGCCTCTTCAACAAATGGTGTTGGGAAAATTGGACAGCCACATGCAGAAAAATGAAATTGGACCATTTCCTTACACCACACATGAAAATAGACTCAAAATGGATGAATGACCTCAACGTGAGAAAGGAATCCATCAAAATCCTTGAGGAGAACACAGGCAGCAACCTCTTCGACCTCAGCCGCAGCAACTTCTTCCTAGGAACAACGCCCAAGGCAAGGGAAGCAAGGGCAAAAATGAACTATTGGGACTTCATCAAGATCACAAGCTTTTGCACAGCAAAGGAAACAGTCAACAAAACCAAAAGACAACTGACAGAGTGGGAAAAGATATTTGCAAATGACATATCAGATAAAGGGCTAGTATCCAAAATCTACAAAGAGCTTAGCAAACTCAACACCCAAAGAACAAATAATCCAATCAAGAAATGGGCAGAGGACATGAACAGACATTTCTGCAAAGAAGACATCCAGATGGCCAACAGACACATGAAAAAGTGCTCCACATCACTGGGCATCAGGGAAATACAAATCAAAACCACAATGAGATACCACCTCACACCAGTCAGAATGGCTAAAATGAACAAGTCAGGAAATGACAGATGCTGGCGAGGATGTGGAGAAAGGGGAACCCTCCTACACTGTTGGTGGGAATGCAGGCTGGTGCAACCACTCTGGAAAACAGCATGGAGGTTCCTCAAAAAATTGAAAATAGAGCTACCTTATGACCCAGCAATTACACTACTGGGTATTTACCCTAAAGATACAAACGTAGTGATCCAAAGGGGCACGTGTACCCGAATGTTTATAGCAGCAATGTCCACAATAGCCAAGTTATGGAAAGGACCTAGATGTCCATCAACAGATGAATGGATAAAGAAGAAGTGGTATATATATACGATGGAATACTATGCAGCCATCAAAAGAAATGAAATCTTACCATTTGCGACGACATGGATGGAACTAGAGCATATTATGCTTAGTGAAATAAGTCAACTGGAGAAAGACAACTATCACATGATCTCCCTGATATGAGGAAGTGGAGATGCAACGGGGGTGGGAGTTAAGGTGGTAGGAAAAGTAAAAATGAAAGAAGATGGGATCGGGAGGGAGAAAAACCAAAAGAGACTCTTAATGTCATAAAACAAACTGAGGGGGGTGGGGGGAAGAGGGGTTGGGAGATGGTGGTGGGGTTACATTATATGTTTAAATAAAGCTTAAATAAAGTTTAAAAAAAAATAAAGCTTTAAAATCTTAAAAAAAAATGTAAAACAAAACAAGACAAAACCAAAAAAAAAAAACCCCATTGCCAAGAGAAATTGAAAATCATAACCCAATTTATATATTTATATAGACATCTAAAGCAGGGAGGACATCAGTATCAGTCTCAGTATATACTACACTTAGCCTATCAGAGGCTTTCTATGAAGCCCTCCTCAATCAGGGCACTTGGAGCAGGGCAACAAGGTGTGTGGGCTGCTGGCAAGGAGTGGGCAAGCTTCTATACCACATCCCTGTCTTCCTCTGCCTCTCCCACTAGGCCCCTCTCTCCAGTCATAGAAGGGGATTTAATCTCTTTTCCTAGGGTCGGAATAGTGCCAACCTTCCTAATATATGGCTTCTTTGCTCTACATCTTCCAGGCAAGATGCTCTCAAGATTAACTGTTTGTACCTTCAAAAATTGTTCTTTGCAGATTGGAATGCTTGTTGGAGATACTCACTTTGAAAACCCTATTTCCAAACCCCAAACTGTATGTTTACCTTCCTCAGGCTCAAAATGGAGAACACTGAGACAACTAGGAACAAGCATAATTTACTAGGAATGTAAGTACTTTAGCTTAAAATATTCAAAAATAGTATTTTCGATATAATAATATAATGATTAATGTTTTATATGCAGTGGATAATTTGAATATATGAATATCGTAATACATTAATTTCTTACACCATAATACAAATACATGGAGAAATAACTGTGAAGAAATCTACCATTTCTAATATATATATATAAATCCAAAAATATTTTATTTTTACCATTTTGCTATATTTTTACTACATTCCAGGTACTGTATTACGCACTAGAAATGAAAGGCTGAATAAGACACACTTAGCTTCTTCCATTTCTTCCTTCACAAGCCTGGAGATTGGGGTTATTCTCAACGTCCCTCATCCTTAGTAACTTATCTTCACAATGCCTTTTTATTCTGGTGAGAAGCATCACATCACCAAGCAACATGTTTGGGAACACATGTTTATCTCACAAATTGTATCTTTAAAGTCGATAAACAAGACTTTGAAAATACTAGCCTGTGGACATGGTACTAATGTATACTGAGATACGATGAAACTGAAATATGTATTTACATTCACATCCCATAAATGTAAAGTATTTCCTCACTCAGCCTTCAGGGTATTGTTCCACATTCTCTTGGTATGTTCACCTGCTGATCTTAACCACTCTCTAACATTAAATCATTCCTATTTATTTCTTATGGTGCATACACTATTGACCGACATCCTAAAAGATTACAAAGTCAGAGGCATTTTGCTTATCACTGTTCCCATTGTCTTGGGGCAAAACACTCCTGACTGGTGATTAATTCATATCAAAGTTCTTTTGATTTATGTTCTTTGAGTGATTTCCATAAGTAAGTTCATCTACTTTGCAAACTGCATGCAGAATTGGACAGGACTTTCTATAGTTCTTATGGTTTCCCCTGCTTTAAACACTGAGTTGCCTATTTTCCTGAGAGGAAGAGAAGAAGAAATAGTATATTGTTTGATTGTCACAACATTCTCATGTAGTAAATACTATCACTACCCTTGTAAAACAAAGCAAAACAACCACCCCCCAAAATGAATGGGCAAGAAGTTTTTTGCACTTTATATTCGTACAAATAATTACTGGTAAATTCAAGATTTAAACCCAGGAATCTGGCTTCAGGTCCAGGTTTCTACATTATTACTTAAGTCTCCCTGTATTCTCTAGTGGTCTTTCAATTTCCTGGGTCCTTGGGATCCTATAAAGGTCTCCCTCAGAAAGGAAGAAAAAAAATACAATCAGGGAAAAAGGAGGTATGGAGGTATGGAGAAACCACTCATACATACAGTCTAGGTATAAAGCACGTCTACTGACAAATGGGGAGAAAATATTTAGCTCTAAAAGGAAAAAAATTCCCTACTAACTAGGACAGGAATGACAAGAGTATTTTTGTCACATAATCTCACAAGTAAGTTTCTAAATAAGAGGAGATAGGGAATACTTTTCATCCCATCTTATAAACAAAATTCCTAGGTCCTCTACTTTTTTTAACTTGACACAAGATGCATGGACCACAAAAAAAAAAAAACAAAAAACAAAAAAAACCCTCTTGATATTGAGGATTTCACACTCCACTATTTTGAATAAATATATCCGATGCATCTTCTATGTAATTGAAAAGACGAAATTAACTTTAGGTTCCTGCGGAACACAGAGAGCGTTCTACTAGGTGCCAGGTACTGTTTTATTGCGACATACAGAGATGTGAACAAGAGAGAGATACATCTCTGAATTCATTGACTTTATATGCCAGTGAATATACAGAGTAAACAGTAACAATTAATACAGTATGTCAGATGGAAAAATATATTATGGAGAATAATAAAGCAAAGAAGGAGAATAGGGAGTGCCATCCTCTTTATTTATGCTTTTTTTTTTTTTTTTTTTTTTTAGAGAGGGAGACAAAGAATCTAAAGTAGATTCCATGCCAGCACAGAGCCTGACATGGGGCTCAACCTCACAAACCTGAGGTTATGGCCTGAGCCAAAAATCAAGAGTTGGACACTTAGTTGACTGAGCCACCCATGTGTCCCAGCAGTGCCACCTTGGCATGAATTCCATTTTGGATCAGAGGGCCAAGAAAAGCCTCACTGGTATTTGAGCACGCACCTGAAGAAGATGAGAGTGAATCATACAGATAGTAAGTAAAAACAGCTTTCTTCATGAGGAAATAGTTATAAGCCAAAACAGACTGTCTTTATATGGGCGATAATATATAATAATGTAATAGTCAAAACCAAGATATTTAATAAAACTGCTGTAGTATTAAAAAGTCATTTGTTCTATTCTCTAGTGCTGCCAGACTGTTTCAAATGGAAAGAACACAAAATAACTGTAAATATATTGTTTCTTAAGTTGCAAATTCACTGATCTCTGAAGGAAGTAACTCCCAAAGGGGAGATTAATATGGAAGAAAGTTGTATCCAAACATGCACTACTGTCATACATTGTACCACAATGCCCTTGCACTTTTTCCAGAAAACAATTTTACCCTAAACAGCATTGTCCATCACAGCAATCCTATCCAGAAATTCTGTCTTAGTTATTAGTTAACTATGTAAAGATTAAAAACTAAATAAAGACTAAAAAAACAACCTATACCATATACTAAAAACAAACAAAAGCTTAAATGGCCACATGCTAGAAACATTTTCTAAGATTATCTGATTTTTCTTCTGTTAAAATTAATACATTGTAGGATTCATATAGAGATAGAAAATGTCCTATAAAAACCACCACCAACAAAAAGAACTAGAACAGCAAATGCCTGACTCAGGGCTCAACCCCTATTAGGGCTCACTCACTGTTGGTTGAATGAAGAAATGAATAAATAGTGAATGGAGGTGAAAATATTTACACATTGAGAGATTTACTGACAACTGCAAATCATGATTAATCCTTGCGATTCATTTCTCTATAGCTAATATTTTCTTAATGGCCCCCCACTCCTGCAATATATTTGTATATTAACACACTATCACAGTACACAGCATACTTCTAATTTTGTAGATTTTTCACACTAACCCTTTAATCAACACCTTGTTGATAGACTAGGACCTGTTTTTAAAAATATAAATGATATCAAAAGTGCAGAGCTAAGCTGAAATCTGGCTGAAGAGAATGCTTCTAGGAAGGAAAAGGAAAAATAAAGACAGTAGTATATGAAAATAAATTAATAGGTAAATTATTAATTTTGGTATCAGGACAGATGATGATGGAATAGTACTTCAATTTATTATCATACCTTCTCTCAAAAAATAACCCATATTATGAATTGATTTCATACATTTACATAAGCAATTTATTCTCAAAGGAAAGGAAGACAGCAGATCAGCTCTTCTCTGATAAGATTCTACAGACAAGCATTCCAACATATAATCTTATTTATATGTTCTGGGGCAACTGGAAATTAGGCACTACTTAGGACTAGCTCATTCAGTTATACCAGAAGGCCACTGATACCAAAGTCACAGTACTGAGCTTTTGTTGTCACTTAAGCTCTAATGTCTTCAATATTCTCACCTATAAAATGTCTCTTGCCAAACCTAAAAATTTAGGTATGTGCTCTGTTGATCATAAAGATAATGGTGAGAATTGTAGTTTTATTTCAAAATAAAAAAGAAATACAAAATAATTCAATTTAGAGCATAAGCCTCAATTTCTGATGATTTATATGTACCTTTCTACCAGAAATGGTAGAGAATTGTACAGTTACCATTTTAAAACACTTCTTCATGAGCATGATAATTTTATTTAAATACTGTAAAATATAGCAGTAAACTCAATGGCTTAGTAAACTTAAAATAGAGTATTTCTTTGTATTTTTTCCTAATGTTAAGAATCCTAAATAAACTGTCCTGTGAA
Organism: Taxidea taxus jeffersonii; assembly: GCA_003697995.1. NCBI lineage: Eukaryota > Metazoa > Chordata > Mammalia > Carnivora > Mustelidae > Taxidea > Taxidea taxus. The sequence continues at coordinate 24,003 of ML093068.1, read as the reverse complement.
TCAAAGTCTAGAATACCAATACAATGTTAATCTCTTTTTTCTTCTATTTCTCCATGTGTTGCAATTAAGAAATTCCATAAGTGTCTTAGTGGGGTATTCTTTTATTCAGATAAATTCTTTCCCCACACCCACTCCCTAAATTTGTTTATTTTTAAAATGCACATAAAAATATAAACAGGGAAAAGCATATATAAAGAAAAATAATTCTTCCACCCATTCCAGGCTTCATTCTCACTGAGCAGATATTACCAGTATCACTAAATTGTTACGAAAAGTTTTACACATTGTTCACAAACATACATGTATACATACACATGTATGCATATGTATAAATGAGAGGCTATCTCATATAGTGCTATTTAATTGGCCTTTTCTCCACTAAAGCATAACTATATTTCTTTTCTAAATATGTGCTTTCTTTTCTGCCTAATCCTTTTTGGTAGGTGAAGAGTATTCCATTTTTGGTTGCTATAATAACTTACGTAATTTTTGTTTTAACAACTAATGCTGATAGACATTTAAGTTGTTTTCAGGTAGATTTCTATCACACAACTGAAATTGTATCATGTATATGTTTTTGCTTTTATGTGCTAGTATATGTAGTATATATTTGTAGCTATAGAGCTGATCTGATGATTACTGTTGTTTTGTTTTGCATAACACACTATAGTGAAAAATGAAAAAGACTTGCAAGATTTGAGATGAGATGCCCATTTGTCAAAAGAGATGGTTAATATAAGAATTTTGCTAACACCTTTATATCCTCTGTGGCACATCCAGTCTTAACCTTAGGTTAGCTATCTATTAAAATGAAAAGATTGGCTATGTGAGCTCTAAATGTCATTTGGAAAATCCTTTTGATCAAATGATGTTTATTCAACATTAAATAAATATATGATCCCACTAAACTGCATTTAATTTTGATTTCATCCCTCAAGAAACCAAAATATAAAATAGATGGTATCCCCCTTCCATTCTTTTAATAAGATTTCATTTGTATTTATTTATTTATTTATTCATTCATTCATTCATTCATTCATTCACACAAGTAGAGGAAGCACCAGGCAGAGAGATAAGCAGACTCCCCACTGAGCAGGGAGCCCAATGTGGGACTTGATCCCAGCACCCTAGGATCATGACCTGAACTGAAAGAAGATGCTTCACTGACTGCATCACCTAGGCATCCCATCCCCCTTCCATTCTTGATTACAAGTTTCAAGAGATCAAGTGTATTAATTATAATCTTCATTGCTTCTATAGCATATAGCCCTTCTCTGCTAAGATTCTATGGTCAAGCCTTCTGAAATACAATTTTTTTTTATTTTACTTTATTTTGTGGCAACTGGAAATTAGGCATTACTCAGGACTAGTTCATTTAATTATATTGTAAAGCCTCTGATTGTTTCTTTAGAATTTTATACTAGAATTTTATAATTAGAATGATATATTCTTTTTTTTTCTTTAGATTTCATTTATTTATTTGACAGAGAGAGATCACAAGCAGGCAGAGAGGCAGGCAGAGAGAGAGGAGGGGAAGCAGGCTCCCTGCTGAGCAGAGAGCCCAATGCCAGGCTCGACTGCGGTCCCGATTGCAGGGCTCGATCCCAGGACCCTGAGGCCATGACCTGGGCCAAAGGCAGAGGCTTTAACCCACTGAGCCACCCAGGTGCCCCTAGAATGATATATTCTTATCACTGAAATCACAACATGCATTATCAACTACTTAATGTCTATCATAAATTATTTTATGAATTCCAAATATTTCAATCTTAAGTGCTATGCTACAGCATGTAGCTCAGTGCCTGGTGGACTCAAAAACTCTTTCCTGAGTTAAAAACCACAGTACCTTCTCAAAGAGACCCTAACATTAAAGATGGAAAATAACACTCTTTAGGAAAAAGGAGCATTCACGGTGTATCTTTTTAATACCTGTGAGGTTAAAAATTATGAACAGTCAGGTTAAAATTATGTATGGAAGAGTCATGATAAAAAATTATGTGCAGATTTATACTTTCCTCTTTCAAGAGTCAAGAAAACAGCATTAAATTTAATTAGCAACAAGATAAGATATTACATCATAACTTTACATATTTATTATGTTTTCTAAGTTGGGGGCAGAGTTAGTATTTATATATGAATCAATGTAAAGAAAAAAGAAGGTAGAAGCATTTATGAGAAATTAAATAATATTTGTAATATTAATTTCTAATAATAATTCCAGATGATATTTTAAAATCCTCTATCTGTAATATATGTTTAAACAAAAAGAAAGGCCTTTCATTAACATCCTGGGTGACCCAACTTCACTTTCAATGCTTGTAAAATTAAATAAGATATGAATGTTATTATTTAAAAATTAGTAAATTTTTAAAGATTTATTCATTTATTTGAGAGAGAGAGAGCAGGGGGAAGGGCAGAGCAAGGGGGGAAAGGGAAAGAATCTCAAGCAGACTGCCCACTGAGCATGGAACGCAATGTGGCACTGGATCTCATGTCCCTAAGATCATGACCTGAGCCCAAATCAAGAATCTGATGCTCAAATGACTGAGCCACCCAAGCACCCCAAATGAGAATAAATTTTTATAAAACTTTATATAGGGACTGAGTAATGGACTCAGTGAAGTCTTACAGGTATTATATCTCATATGACAATAATGGTAATAGAATTATTGCTACCAATTGATGAAAAAGAAAAAAATCTCGAGTGTTACAAGTAAAGGCTAAACACAATGAAATGTTTGTCTGAATTTCTCTTCTTACCCAGAGTGACTGACAACAGTGGAATAGCTTGTTTCAAAACATCTCTTCCATCCAGTCCAACCAAAGAAGTTTGAAAGAAAAAATTTAAAAAGAAAAACAACTTTTGAAGATTCTGAGAAACTCAAATCAGTAAGAATTTTTAGGAGCTAAGATCCTAGAAATAAGGGAGGCCTAAAGAAAATTCAATTTAATTTGCTATAGCTTTTAGACTTGTGAAATTGAGAGACTGAGAAGTTGAAAACAAAACAGAAACTTAAAAACTGAGAACATAAAAAGTCCTTTTGTTCATCTCACAGACCTGAGAAAATACTCTGATTCCAGGGTCCTCTGAGTAAGAGGGATACTGGTAGGGACCTTTAGACGTTCAGCTAAACTCTCCAGAATTACTATAATCCAGCTAAAGGAAACTAAAAACAGCTAAACTCTCAAACAAATGCTAGAAAAATGACTGTCAACCACTTAGTGCATGTCAAGTAGAAATATTCTTTAAAAATGGCAAGAGAGGGTGCATGGGTGGCTCAGTCAGTTAAGTGTCCAACTCTTGATTTCAGCTCAGGTCATGATCTCAGGGTCATGAGATTAAGCACCCACCCCCCAATCCAGCTCTGTACTCAACAGGGAGTCTGCTTAAGATTCTCTGCCCCTCCCTCTCCCTCTGGACCTTCCCTCCACTCACACATGCTCTCTCTCTCATTCTCTCTCAAATAAAATAACTATTTAAAAATAGGAAAGGAAGGAAGGAAGGAAGAAAATGGCAACAAAACAAAGATATTTTTGGACAAAAACTGAGAAAATTCATTACACATATGCTAAAACCAAAGGAAGTGCTACAGAGTGATTTTTCAGGCAGAAGAGAAAGGACCCAAGATGGAAGCATGGTTACCCTATGACTCAGCAATTGCACTACTGGCCATTTACTCCAAAGATACAGATGTAGTGAAAAGAAGGGCCATATGCACCCCAACATTCATAGCAGCAATGTCCACAATAGCCAAATTGTGGAAAGAGACAAGATGCCCTTCAGCAGACAAATGGATAAAGAAGATATAGTCCATACATACAATAGAATTACAATGGAATATTACTCAGCCATCAGAAAGGATGAATACCCAACTTCCACATCAACATGGATGGGATGGGAGGAGATTATGCTAAGTGAAATAAGTCAAGCACAGAAAGACAATTATCATATGGTTTCACTTATTTGTGGAACATAAGGAATAGCATGGAGGACGTTAGAAGGGAAAAATGAAGGTGGAAAATCGGAGGGGGAGACGAACCATGAGAGACTATGGACTCCAAAAAACAAACTGAGGGATTTAGAGGGGAGGGGAGTGGGGGGGATGGGTTAACACAGTGATGGGTATTAAGGAGAGCATGTATTGCATGGGGCACTGGGTGTTATATGCAAACAATGAACCATGGAACACTACATCAAAAACTAATGATGTACGGTATGGTGACTAACATAACATTAAAAAAAAAAAAAACCAAGATGGAAGCATGGTGATATATAATGAGAAGCAAAGAAAAGAATAAAAATTCAAAGAAATCTAAATGAATATCAAATATACACACTAACAACAATAATATATGTGTGATTTAAACATAATTAAGATAGGTAGCAATAATAACTTAGTTGTCAAAAGGCAGTGAATAAATTTAAAATGTTAGGAAACTCATAGAATTTATGATGGATTTTTAAGAACTTCATGTTGCATGTTGTAATTTCTATGATACTACATAAATTCTGAAGAAACAAATAACAAGAAAGTTAATGAGGAGAAAAAGGAATTTTCAAAATAACTAAAGAAGTGAAAATAGTACAGTAAAATAGAAAAGACATAAAACAAAAGCAAAAAGTAATTATATTAAGTATAAATGGCTTAAAAACAAAATGCTCCTCTAATTTATATAGAAAATAATTGGGGCATGTGGGTAGCTCAGACAGTTGAGTGTCCAGCTCTTGATTTCAGCTCAGGCCATGATCTCAGGGTCTTGAGATTGAGTCCTGTGTTGGGCACCATGTTCACCATGTATTTGAGTATTTCTTGAGTATTTCTCTCTCCCTTTCCCTCTGCCCCTCACCCACCACTCACACTCTCTCTAAAAATAAATAAATCTTTACCAAAAAAAAAAAATATATATATATATATAAAATAATCATCAGATTTCTTGAAGTCTACTCTTACAAGGAAAAAGTACAATATTCAATAAAAACTAAAATGAAGAAAATGAAAAGGGACATACACAATGCAGAAAAGGAAGAGAAAACTGAAAAAAAAAAACTTTAAAAAGAAAGAGAAAAAAAATAAGGGACAGTGAAAGGTACAAAAATGGGAGAAGATAATTAGACATCATGGCAATATGGATGGGAAAGGAATATACATAAAACTATGATCTGATCCATAACTGGTATAAATTTAACTTCAATTCTAAAGAAAAAGGGAAATATTTAAAATAAGCTAGCCTTCCTATTAGCAGTTTCAGACATATTCTTTGCAAATATCTAGAAATATTGGCTTTAACATTTTCATTCATCTTGTATTTTAAAGCCGAGTGAAACAACTCCCCAAGAGAGATGAAAAAGATATTCTTTTATCCAAAAACCTCTTTTTAAAATATGATGCATAACATTCTGTAATGTTCAAGGTTTTATAGTAAAACCCTATAGCATGGCCTGGGACATTTTGATAGATGACTCAAATCATCAGGTAAAGAAGAGCAATACATCTTTCTGGTTTTGATGAGTTTACTCTAAGGGTCTACTTTTTTTAGTTTTATCAGTCATCTGGTACATGAAAAAATATGATACCCAGGTTTAGAATAAAAGGTGGAAAATGTCCTCCCATGTGCTAGATAGTGCTGACTTATTCAAAAGATCTAGAGGATCAACTTAGAATTTCACTTCCTTAACTGGCCTGCATAGGCTGGGCCATAGTATACTGGGAGTGGAACTCAGAGGGTACAATCTGAATAGGTTGTTAATTTAGCTGCCATATCAATAATGGTCTTACAGTCTAAACACCTACAATCAGACAATTAATTTTTAGAAAGTAAAGTCCATTGTAACTCATTTATTTTTGTGTGAAACAGAATATTTAATTCTTACTTTCTATCACATGCTTTGTTAGGTCTTATAAATTAAAAATGAAAATATGCCCACTGATTTTCAGATACCTGCATGAAATAAAATAGCCTAAATAATATATCATAGAAATTTTTGTATACAATACAGTTGAATTTTTTAAGGGACTGGTGATTAAATTTAGTTGGATGAAAGGGATCAAAAACCATCATATAGAGAACTCAACTTGAAATCTACAAAATTAGCAAATGCTGTCCAGATAGAGAGGAAAAGGGGAATTTAAGAAGGGATGATATGAGCAAAGGCATGGAAGGAATATGGAAAACTAGAGATGTCAGAGAGGTGGCAAGACACACAGGATCCTTGACATGTTACACTAGATAGTTTAATATGCCCTCCCCACAGAGAGTAAGGAGTTTGTAAATTACTAACAAGAGGGTGCTATGACTGTATCTGTATTTAATCTAGATGACTGTGGTAAAAGGATCAAGGGTGAATTTGAAGAATGTGAGATTGCAGAGAAGGATAAAATAATAATCCACTCACAATAATCCAAAAGAATGTATTCGGGGGATAAAGCATTTTAGGGATGAGAGAAGAATGGAGATGAAAATACACATATTAGAGGCCATCCAAAGAAACCCTGCACATCATCATGATGTGATTCCTAAAAAATATTATTAAATAATGCCAGTCACTTTCAAAACTAATTTGCTGTTCTCGGGAATATTGCAACCTCTACAGATAGTTGAGTTGGTGAGTAAATTTGTGCTTTAAATATGTTGTTAAGTGAATAATTTCTACAATGGGCTATCAACTGTGCTAGTAAGAAAAAAAAAAAGATTAAAGTTAAGATAAATAGTATCATTTACTTTATTTGACCTAAGATCCTAGAATTATGTGCAGGGGTGTGGGTGTGTGTGTGTGTGTGTGTGCATGCATGTGTGTGTGTAGGTCTGGATATTATATTTTAATTAGCATGATCATTTAGTCAGCAAATGTGGGAAAATATATCATAATGTAGAGCCACTTCCACACTTACAGCAAACATTTAACAATAGGCCAAATGGAGGATTAACAGAAAATAATATGAAGAAACAAGTTTTAAATCTGCAGAATACTGCGAAAATTGAAAACCCTACCGAATCCCAAGCATACCCAAAAATACCCTGCATTAACCTCTCATAGTCAATGGCAATGAGGAGGGTGTATGACAATGGGATTTATGCCTGTTATACTAGTGTAATCACTAAAAGCATCCTTTTTCAGTTTCTAAAGTAACCGCTTTGGATAATAAATTATCTGTTCACCCTAATTTTAGGTCTCTCTGATCCTCCATGAACCTCAACTTCTTGTATATATGTCCTGGCTTTCTCTTGTCTCTGCCTTATACATCATGTCAAAATTAGCAATTCCTTGTGACATATTTTCTAACAGCAGAAGTGTGTGGGTGACAGGAAGGATGCAGGGAGTTGTTTGGAGGGGAAATTGTTTGTAGGATTCAGGGAGTTCCCTAAAAAAGAAAACCTATTATAGTGATCAAACTCCAGAAAGGGGGCTCATAAAACACAGGTATTAGAGAACATAAATTTTATCAAATTAATACTGGCTATTTAATAATATACACTTAATAAAAATTATTCAAATTCACTTTGATAGTAGATAGATTTTATTTATGAAATTAAAGGAAACTCAAACAGCATTTTAACTTCAGTAGTTTGAGTAGCACTAGGGCAATTTAAATGTTAAAGGTTTATGTAGGAAATGTTAATATGCAAGATTTAAATACATGCAAAAATGTCTTGCCTTATAATAAATGAAGTCAGTGTCTTATAAATAGCACTGTGAATATGCTCTTCATTATTTCTCATAGAATGCAAAGCATATTATTTATTAGTGAAGGAAAGTTGCAGAACTGAGTTCTCAAGATTCCTTCACCATAAACTGTACCACTTGTCCAATCTTTTCCACAATATTATTTAAAATACATGCTACTGGGACACCTGGGTGGCTCAGTCGGTTAAGCCGCTGCCTTCAGCTTGGGTCATGATCCCAGGCTCCTGGGATCGAGTCCCACATCAGGCTCCTTGCTCAGGGGCAACCCTGCTTTTCTCTCTGCCTCTACCTGCCACTTTGCCTGCTTGTCCTCTCTCTCTGACAAATAAATAAATAAAATCTTAAAAATAAATAAATAAATAAAATACATGCTACTGTGGTTGAAAGATATATAAATATATGGATTTTTCCATATTCTAAATAATTAATTTCAATTGGATACTATGTCAATATATCTTCTCACTGCAAAGATCTTACGCCAGAGTATTGGCTCAATAAAATTTGCTCAATGATTGAACCAGAGAACAAATTCCAGTGACATAAGTATGTGTGGAATGGCAGTGTCAGAAACTAGGAGGGTGCAGTGAATTTGTATGCAAAATATTACCAATTATGATATAAATATAAGAAGATAGAGTAGAAATTAAATTTAATAAAATATTCATAGCCAAGTGAACTGGAAATAATATAACTTGCAGGTACCACTACAATGCATCATGTATAAATAGAGAAAAATGTGAGCACTCGGTGTACTGAGTGCTTTGCCAAAAGCCTAAGGGCTTGACACCTCTCCAAAGTAAACGCACACCCCAGCAATTGTGCCTCAGTCACAGTTTTCCCAAAATTAAGTATTTGATATCTGGTAAGGTATAACCCACTCTAAAGGTCTGGTCTCACACGCTTGAGCATTGCAAAGCATTACTGAGTCATTCTTAGAATCTGCAGACTATTTCTCTCAGATGAGAAGAAACAAAGGATGAATTTTTTTTAAAGATTTACTTATTTGAGAAAGAGAGAGCCCCATCAAGTAGGGTAGGGGCAGAGGGACAGAATCTCCAACCAAACTCCCCACTGAGCAGAACCCCATTCAGGGCTACATCCCTCCACCCATGAAATCACAACTTGAGCCAAAAATAAGCACTGGATATTCAACCAACTGAGCCACCCAGGTGTCCTGGAAGGATGACATTTTTAATTTTTTTTTAAACGGTTAATAAGTAGCAACTACAGCATGCGAGATACTGACTTTTGAACATTTTTCTTGCAGGCAACAAAATATGTACTTCTAGAGATGAATTCAATGATTGACCCTAAAAAGTGATTCAAAAGAAAAGTTCATTCATATGCATCCCACCATTGTCACATGACACTGATGATTGTAATACATTTGGATGTTGATCAGCTTCACATATTTGGATTAATATTTACCTTTAAAATTATCATAGTAGCCTAAGAAAAACCAAGGGAATCTAAAAAAGACCCATCTCTTAAAATTAATTTTAATTACTCTTTGTCAAATGATTCCCCACTTCTGGTTCTAATTGGATAACATGCATTAGAATACAGACTTTTTTTTTTAATTTAATTTCTTTTCAGTGTTCCAGAATTCATTGTTTATACACCACACCTAGGGCTCCATGCAATATGTGCCCTCCATAATACCCACCACCAGGCTCACACAACCCCTCACCACCCCTCCCCTCCAAAACCCTGTTTGTTGCTCAGAGTCCACAGTCTCTCATGGTTTGTCTCCTCCTCCAGTTTCCCCCAACTCACTTTTCCTCTCCATCTCCCAAAGTCCTCCATGTTATTCCTTATTCTCCATAAGTAAGTAAAACCATATGATAATTGACTCTCTCTGCTTGACTTACTTCACTCAGCATAATCTCTTCCAGTCCTGTCTATGTTGATACAAAAGTTAGGTATTCATACTTTCTGATGGAGGCATAATACTCCATTGTATATATGGACCCTATCTTCTTTATCCATTCGTCCACTGAAGGGCATCTTGGTTCTTTCCACAGTTTGGCAACTGTGGCCACAGCTGCTATGAACATTGGGGTACAGATGGCCCTTCTTTTCACTACATTTCTGTCTTTGGGGTAAATACCCAGTAGTGCAATTGCAGCATCACAGGGTAGCTCTATTTTTAAATTTTAAGGAATCTCCACACTGTTTTCCAAAGTGGCCGCACCAACTTGCATTCCCACCAACAGTGTAAGAGGGTTCCCCTTTCTTCACATGCTCTCCAACACATGTTGTTTACTGTCTTGTTAATTTTGGCCATTCTAACTGATATAAGGTGGTATCTCTATGTGGTTTTTATTTGAATCTCCCTGATGGCTAATAATGATGAACATTTTGTCATATGTCTGTTAGCCATTTGTATGTCTTCTTTGGAGAAGTGTCTGTTCATCTCTTCTGCCCATTTTTTGACATGATTATCTGTTTTGCCTGTGTTGAGTTTGAGGAGTTCTTTATAAATTTTGGATATCAGCCCTTTTTCTGTAGTGTCATTTGTGAATATGTTCTCCTATTCCATGGGTTGCCTCTTTGTTTCATTGACTGTTTCCTTTGCTGTGCAGAAGCTTTTGATCTTAATGAAGTCCCAAAAGTTCATTTTTGCTTTTGTTTTCTTTGCCTTTGGAGACATGTCTTGAAAGAAGTTGCTGTAGCCAGTGTCAAAGAGGTTACTGCCTATGTTCTCCTCTAGGATTTTGATAGATTCCTGCCTCACATTTAGGTCTTTTATCCATTTCGAGGTTATCTTTGTGTATTGTGTAAAAGAGTGGTCGAGTTTCATTCTTCTACACATAGCTGTCCAATCTTCCCAGCACCATTTATTGAAGCGGACTGTCTTTTTCCACTGTATATTTTTTTCCTGCTTTGTCAAAGATTATTTGATCATAGAATTGAAGGTCCATATCTGGGCTCTCCACTCTGTTCCACTGGTCTATGCATCAGTTTTTGTGCCATTTGATCATAGAATTGAAGGTCCATATCTGGGCTCTCCACTCTGTTCCACTGGTCTATGCATCCGTTTTTGTGCCAGCACCATGCTGTCTTGGTGATCACAGCTTTGTAGTGAAGCTTGAAATCAGGCAACGTGATATCCCCAGTTTTGTTTTTCTTTTCAACATTTCCTTAGCAATTCAGGATCTCTTCTGGTTCCACACAAATTTTAGGATGGTTTGTTCCAGCTCTTTGAAAAATGCCAGTGGAATTTTGATCGTGATGGCACTGAAAACATAGATTGCTCTAGGCAGTATAGACATTTTAACAATGTTTATTCTTCTGATCCATCATTAAAGAAAAAATCAGATAGTCTTTTTTTAAAGATTTATTTATTTATTTGAGGGGGAGAAAGCACGAGAGCATAAGCAGGAGAAGGGGCAGAGGGAGAGGGAGAAGCAGACTCCCTGCTGAGCAGGGAGCCTGAGATGGGACTCAAACCCAGGACCCTGGGATAATGACCTGAGCCAAAAGCAGAAACTTAACCAACTGAGCCAGCCAGGCAACCTAAAAATGATCTTAGCATGACTCAACTACCACAGACCATGGTGGGTATGAATATACAAAGAATATGTAGTTTCATATTAAATGCATCCATACAGCTAGAATTGCTGAGTTTATGATATGAGACAACAGTCAAAAGCAGTGGTTCTCAACCACAAATAAATTTGACAATGTCTGGAGATAGTTTACTCATCAAGACAGGAAAGGGGTCATTTAAGTGGCATCTAGATCAAGGGAATGGAAGCCAGGGGTGGTGCTAAACATCCTACAATGCACAGGACAGCCCCCACAACAACGAATTATCTATGCTCCAATGACAACATAGAGGGGTTGAAAAACCCACTTCAAAGCTTAGGGTTCTAAGAATAAGTCAATAGCTTATAAAGAATACTTAATTGAGAGCAAGCAACTGAGATGAGCCTCTGCATCACAGAATAGTGTCAAGCTTTCTTAAGGGTCAGTACAAGAACAATAAGTTCTGTATCAAACTACTGTTGAAATACTTGCTCAGTATTATACAATATGCACACTGTAAGATTAAAGTGATAAAATGACATGATTAATAATGAAAAATATTTTCTCTTTCTTGAGGAATCTGTTTCATTTTACTTGAGATTTGCCTTTAATTTTGGCTTGACAAAAATACGAATTATTCATTATCATATAATACACTCAACTACATTAAGTCATCATTGTCTCTTCTAATGTCTTTTATATATTCTCTTTCTTTCATCCTATTTCTTGCCTTTTTTTTAATTTGAATATAGTTGACAAACAATGTTACATTACGTTTGGGTAAAAAACATAGCAATTTGACAACTCTATATGTTACACTGTGCTCTCCACAAGTGTAATTACCATTTGTCACCATACAACACTATTACAATACCATTGATTATATTCCCTATTCTGTACTTTTCATCCTTATCAATATTTGCAGCAGACATATTATACAGAGAAAACCCTGAAGACTACCAAAAAACTATTAGAAGTAATAAATGAATTCAGTAAAGTTGTAGGATACAAAAATAATATACAAAATCTGGTCCATTTCCATATGTTAAAAATGAAATAGAAGAGAAATTAAGAAAACAATTCCATTTGCAATTATGCCAAAAAGAATAAATAATTAGGAATAATCTTAGCCAGGGCGGCAAAAGACCTGTACTCTAAAACTATAAAGCAATGATGAAAGAAAGTAAAGCTGACACAAACAAATGGAAAGATATTCCATGCTCTTTGATTGGAATAATTATTTTATTAAAACATCTACATTACCCAAAGCAATCTACAGATTCAATGAAACCCTTATCAAAATGCCATTTCTTGACTTTTACATTATTTTTACATAGAGAAATCAATTGTACCATAGAATAATATAAATAATTTGAAGAGTTTTTAGCATCATGCCTTACTAATTAAATTCTAAATTAAAAATTCATCAATTCATCATTGTTTGTAAACTTGGAATTGTTTTATAATTATTAAGGTCTGAAGAATTGTGATAAAATTATCAAAGATCATAAAACTGCTAATTAACAAGTCTGTCAAAGTTCTAATTGTACAATGTTACTAACAGAAAAAAAATCAGTAGGCAGAAATACTGTTTAGAAAGTTTACAATGAAAATGTAAAGACTGCAAAGAGATTGAGAAAAGGATTTTTTCAAAATTATGATCTTTCACAGAGATGAAGCCAAATAAGCACACTCTTCTTTTGACACTAAGAGCTAAAATGTTCCAAGTAGTAATACATAAAGTAGCCATCTAAAATCCTTATTTTTTTTTAAGATTTTATTTATTTATTTGACAGAGAGAGAGGGAGAGAGAGTAAGCAAGCACAGGCAGACAGAGTGGCAGGCAGAGGCAGAGGGAGAAGCAGGCTCCCTGCCGAGCAAGGAGCCCGATGTGGGACTCGATCCCAGGACGCTGGGAGCATGACCTGAGCTGAAGGCAGCCGCTTAACCAAATGAGCCACCCAGGCATCCCTAAAATCCTTATTTTTTAAAGTGAACATAAGTATGTATGCATATTTAGAGCACAGGAGTATGTTCCATGTACTAGAACCACCAATAGTGAAATAGATAAGTAGAAAGATGAGATACAGATCTCTATGAGACAGATGTGTGTGTGTGTATATATATATATACACACATACGTATATACATATGTATGTGTGTATATATATATATATATACATATATATATGAGACATTTATCTTTCACTATTGGTGGTTCTAATATTTGGAAATTTTTAGTTTAAAAAATTAAAAATACAGTAGAGAGCTATGATTCAAGGAAAATTACAAAGGACTTGTTCCTCAAACCTGGTCTTCCTAAGAGAGCTCCTCCTGCTTGTAGTTAGAAAGGAAAAGCAAGGGAAAGGATTTAATGCTGGAATTAATTTACTTACAAACCTGATTTTTAAAAAAGGCAGAGGGGCTGGAGGTCTCAGAAGTCTCAGGTACCCTGTCCTTTGTGAGGCTGGTCAGGTGCCCACCAGAACTATAAGACTGCCCTAGGCTGCCAGAGAAAACACAGCTCCCATTTTCCTTCTCGGGAAACACTTGAGAGAGAAAAATCTAAAACAGAACCTGGAATTTCAGTTCAGTTTCAGTGCATCAGAGAAATGTAATTTTGACTTTTTCAACCCTGTGACACAGAAAGGAGTATGTAAGTTGGGTGGGTGTGATGCAAGACACCAACACATTATTAAGCACTCTGGTCATTAATGCAATGGAGGACGGAGATTATAGCTTCTCGGAATGCCAGGATCCCCATTTCCAGTTTATAAAATATAGCAATTAGTACTTAAATAATTGCAACTTCCAATTCTCAAATCAGCCCAAGACAAAGGAAAAAGAACATTTTCTTTCTAATAGGGTTAGCAAAAGTCAATTTTTGGTTTATAAATGTTAAAAACATGTTGCTTTTTAATTTCTAAAATCTTGTTTTCTGGTTTCATAACCAGATGTCATATCCTATAATGGAACCAAGATTCCATTGTTTCTGCTGGAAGCACTCTGTTTTGGACTTTCAAGTACCAAATAAATGGGACATTGATCTGTTTCTCTGTGGGAGTTACTACTCTAGTCTTGTGCCAACCTCCCTGGGCTCTTTCTCCTAGACCGAGTTCTGTCTCACTCTTTAGTGTCAGTATATCTATCTGCTTTTCTACTTGTCTTCTCAGAAACCTAATGTTTTGTCACTGAGCCATAGGGTTCCTGAGACTGGATAATTTCTCACAGTTTCTCCATCCCAAATCCCATGCAGTTTGCCAGTTCTTAGAACATTGCTAACTGCTTTATAGAAGACTGGACTGTTATCCTCGAAGAGGTGAGGTTAACTTCTAATCTAGAATTCTGACAGGGTATAAGAGCGGGAATTTGCAGTCTGCCCAGAGCTAATGGACTTATGCAAAAGAGAAATAAAAGCCTACCTCCCAAGGAAAAGGAGGATCAGGGAGAAAGGTGTGCTCTAAGGTCTGCAGATGAAATTATATGAGACAACAGATGGAGCTGGTGGTAGAACACTGGAGATTACCTGACCTGGAGGCAGACAGGAGGTTTTGTCAAATGTTTCCCGGTAAACCCAAGGGAGAGACACATTAGTGGGGAATATCTGGCTAGGGGTGTTTATAGTATATAAACAATTGTTAGCATTTCCCATGCTTGGAAAAAAATGGAGAATTTTGTAGAGTGGAAACATATTTGTAAGTATGCCAATCTGCTGGTGGGTGATTTATCTCTAATGCTTGCCTGTAACTCAGGTCATTGCTTCTATCATAACTTGTAGCATGACCAGACAACCATTTCCAAATTATCACTCTTCTTCTCTGGCTAATTCTGTAATAGCTCAAGTTCCAGTTATAGCATAGGACTAGTTCTAACAGAATAAAAAATGAAGATTTTTTCTAATTTATTGTAGTGTTTGCTCTAATAATCTTAAAGGCAAAGTCAATACATCAAAGGCAAATTAAGTGGAAAATTCACAAGCACAAAATGCAAAGGTGAAGTTAAAAAGAGTAGCATTTTTTTGAAATGGGTAGAAAATGGACATTTGTGTTAGAGTAACTGATTAGAAATTCTCAAACCATCAATCATCATACTACCTAGCTTGGGAAATAAAACTATTTAAGATAACC
The DNA here is from genome assembly GCA_003697995.1 of Taxidea taxus jeffersonii. Lineage (NCBI taxonomy): Eukaryota > Metazoa > Chordata > Mammalia > Carnivora > Mustelidae > Taxidea > Taxidea taxus. The sequence goes on along the minus strand of ML093068.1, from coordinate 8,661 downwards.
CTTTAAGTAGGCTTCAGTAAATCACTATACTATAGCCTTGTTAATTATATGCATATCTATACTGTAAAATCATATTCTTATTGTATCAGCAGTTTTAGTGCTATTTTTTTTTAGTTTTACACTGCTTATTCTTTCAATTATCTATATTTGAAGGTCCTTGTTTATTCTCTTAATCATTTTCATCATAGTCACCTATTTCTTCATCTTAAATTATTCTCTAATTCTTGCTATTTTAAATTTCTGGTTTAAATTTAAATACATAGGGTGCCTGGGTGGCTCAGTCAGTTAAGCACCTGCCTTCAGCTCAGGTTGTGATCCTAGTGTCCTGGGATCGAGCCCCGCGTCAGACTCCCTGCTCTTCAGGGAACCTGCTTCTCCCTCTCCTCCCTGCTCATGCTTCCTCTCACTATCTCTCTCTCTCTCATGTAAATAATAAATACATTTTTAAAAAGTAAATAAACAAATTAAAACACATAATATTGAGATTCTTCATTAATACTTTTCCCCCCTCCAACCCTTTAGATCTTCTGGTTTTCTCTCTTTCCAATAGTTCTTAATTCAATGTCAAAGCAGTGCTACATTAATCTTTATTTTCCCTGTGGAGGTTAAGGCATAATTCTCTGTGAGGAACTATTTTAAATATCAACTTTGATACATATTTTTGTCTTTCTGTCTTTGACTATTTCATTGAGAAAGAGAAAGATTTTTCTTAAAAGAAAAAAAGCAATAATGAAAAAGAGCCTTTTTATATTTCTATCAGTTAAGTCTCCATTTGCCTAGCTGAACATTGCAAGTGAAAAAAGGAAGGACAGCATTTTTTTTTCCGAAAGACTATAACATCTTTAGGTTCTACAAACACGGAAATATAATAGAAACAACAGTATTAGTAAAATATAGACACAACATTCAAATGTCATATTTAGTCATCATATAGTCAGGTTTGCCTATAACACACATACATTTCATGCCTCACATTACTGAGATGAATGATAATAACTTTTTTTCTCCCAGATTTACACCCTTTCTGCTTTCCTCTCCACTCCATTCTCCAGTTTGATGAAGGAACTCTTTGGAGTTTCCTGACAATTTCTAACTTGCTTGATTATGCTGGGCTCTTATTCAAGACTCATCCAAACTCAACTTACTTTACCATACCAACCCCTTAACAACTAGAATTGATTATGTTTCCTTAACCCATAAGAAGTAAGTGTTTGGGTAGTCACCAGTGGGGAAAAGGAATACAGTAATACCGAAAGGGAAATGCCTAGCTAAAAGTCTCCAGTATCAGTTGCAACAGATCACTGGTGGGTCACCACCATCATACCTCTCACCTGGGTTGCCAGGGTAAAAGGAAGGCAGCATCTTTAGAACAAGAATATAGGATTTTAAAATACATTCCATATTTCTATGAACAGAACTCTCAGATGTAATATGTAACTTTATTCCTTTATTTTTAAACATGTTTCTAATAGCCCACTGCAGATGAAAGTAGGGGCCCACCAGCCCTATAGCCACTGTAAGTCTAGAACATGGAAGGTAACTCTCTCTCGTACTAATCATAATAAGAGGAACATTTTAAACACTGAGGTTATATGAGAAAAAGGAATTTTCAACTTCAGATTTCTTATGTGAAATCTTCTGTTAATTAAACTTCTCAATATAATTTTCTGCTCAAGAGTGATGGCTAGTTAAGGTGTTTATGTAAAACAATCTAGGCTCTTGAGTAAAACAGATTCAATTCAAAACTTATTAGAGAATTACTGCAACTTTAAGATAAAGATACCCTGCATGTTCACATTTCACTTTACATACATGTAGATACTACATATACATACATTTATATATATTCTATATATGTACATATACACAACATAAATCTTTCCCAATATGTAGTCACTTATTATTACTTGATCAAAGAATTAAAAAGGATCAACTATCAGCTATTCCTAATTAATGTTTGCAAATTTACACTACTTCATATTCTAAATGTTAAATGTTAATGTTAGCTATATGCTAGATGTATCTACAGTATTTAAATGTCAGTGGAGTTATTTGAGATTATAGTGAAAATGACAGGCCCAGCTACCAGTTGCAGAGAAAGAGTAAATGCTACTAAAAGCAGAATAAAGGTGCATGCTGCTGAACACTATACTTCAATATAAAAGTAAACATAAAAGTCTAACAGTGAAGAGTAAATCTCTAGTTAATTTCCTAAGTTCATATTTAATTGCCATGTTTACTTAGAGATGAATAAATATGCTAGTATATATTCAATAAATATTGTTAAAAATGACTGATACATTGGTATTCTATTGAAATTGAAAAATAGGGTTATGATCATTAATGATAACCTGTATCTTCATACTATGGTGATCAGGTGGCCAAACATAAATTTCATAATTTCCATGAACATGCAATTCACTGAATGAAAAGAAAAAAAATAGCAAAAACAAAACACAGGAAAAAATTACAAAATATACTTGAAGGAGGTAGGTTTTTAGGAGGGACAAGAGTTTATTGAGATGAAATCCTGAAACCTTTGAACCTATGGGTCGTAGATCTTAAAATGGGTAGTACTGTCTTAAAATCAATCTCTGACGCCTCTACTCATAAATTATGATTGATATCCATTGTGCAACATTTATTGCTGAAAGCCTCTAGGAAATGACTAGCGCCCAGTACCCTTCCATGGTGAACACTCAATTTATAGGTATTTCACAAATTCATTACAGGTCAAAGCATGAAACATCAGGAGCACTGCCACTCCTTTTTTCAGCCAACCTTTCTCCACTTCTCCATTTACTCAGTAACACACAAATAAATATGAACATGGTTAATGCCTGAATAGATGCCCAATCCAAGAAAAAAATGCCAACCCATTCCTCTTTCAGATACTTCAACTAATTTTTGTGACTACTTCTCTCATTTGGTTTTGGCAAAGGGAGTCTTTCTTAGTTTCAACATCACATGTGAACCTTTCACGACAAAGATGATCACTCAATTATCTCTCTTACCCTTGTCTAACATATATACAGAGGGGAGACTTACAGGACAGGTAGGTTGAATCAGACATGACATAGTAAATGCCATATGTGAAATCCTGGGAACTGATTGGTTCTTTTCTTGAAAATGTGAGGATATTCTTTCTCCTTTGTGCCTTAGCTATAATTTCAGAACAATAGGAACATTTGCAGCCAACATATTATTGCACTAATAATTATTTACAAGTGTTCCATCCAAATAATCCTTTGGTTTCACATGGACAGATAATCCTCAAGTATGTATTCTCCAAAATCACTAGCTCAAAACTTTTTCCTACAATTAATATCAGAATAACTATATAGAAATTTTCAACATTCACAATGATTAGATTGTTCCTTGGCATATGGTTTAAAGTTGAATCATTCTGAATAGAAGTATCAATGTTCAAAATAAATTTTCACCTCCCCATAAAAAACAATTCAAGCAAATATTTAAGAGCAATAAAAGGGCCAAATAAGAATCAACATAGTAAAATGATATAGTAGGTAAACTATAAGTATAGGTGAAATCATGAGTAGTTACCATCCTGTCTTTGGTTTTTCATACAAAATCCTTAGTTAACTGTCACCTGATTTCAAAAAATATATATATTTCTATTATAAACAAAACACAAACAGAATTACATATGACTATTTCATCTATGACCTTTGTAGATGACAGGAAAAAGTTTGAAAATAATATGAAGGAATATCAGAGAGAAGCCATAAATGAAGGGCTCAAAATGTGTGAAGAAAAAGTGCCTACTATTCTCTCTTGGTTTCATGAAGGCCATGTATGTCCATATTTATGTCCAATCTCTGGTCTTACTCTCTTTTCTCACACCCTTACCCATCTAAGTAGATGGCTACAGACAGAATATAAGACCATCATTCCCAAAATACATCTGATTACCCAAAAATTGTGACTGCATATACTTTTAGAGCTCAGAACCCATAAGACATGTTTTATCTTAGCCAAAAAAATTCTAACCTTTGGGAAGGAGGAAGATGGCAGAGGAGTAGGAGACCAAGATGTCATTATGTCCCAGGAGTTCAGCTAGATAGCTATCAAACTGTTCTGAACACCTATAAACTCAACAGGAGACAGAAGAGAAGAGAAGCAATTCTAGGAACAGAAAATAGACCACTTTCCAGAAAATAGGAAACGGAGAAGTGAATCCAAAGCAACAGGAAGATACACTACAGGAGGAGAGGCCAGCTCCCGTCAAGTGAGAGAGCAACAGAGCACAAAATCACAACTTTTAGAAGTCTGATCTACTGAGGGACATCACTCCAGAATATAAGTAGGGCATGAAATCCTGGCTGGGACAGTGTGGTTTCAGGACCCACGGGGAACCAAAAATACCAAAGGTGTCTGAATGTGGCAGAGCTCCCAGGTTTTGGAGCAGGGAAGCCAGCTGCAGAGATGGAGCCAAGCAGTGGGCTCTCAGCTTGGGATTACCCTGGGACCCCACAAGCAGCAGATCCCGGGAGACCCCCTCCTTCCTCCTCCGGGAGGAGTGGCGCAGGAGTGCACAGCAGGTATCTGCTGGGTTTGGAGACTCCAAACGGGGCCCTGTATCAGAGATAGAAACACTAGGTCACAGGATGGGTGAGCTCGGAGTGCAGCCAAAGACCAGAGAGACAGGAGGGATTGACTGCTTTTCTCTGAGGACACTCTGAGGAGTGGGGCCCTAACCTCTCAGCTCCTACAGAGACAGAGATTGGGAAGCTGCCCTTTTCATTCCCGTCCTCCAAAGCTGTACGGAAAGCATTCAAGGAGCAAAAATTACCAAGAGCAAACCCAAGCAAATTACATATCCTGGCCCCTGGCAAAGATGCGGAAATTCCACCTTGGGCAAAGACATTTGAGAATCACTGCAACAGGCACCTTCCCCAGAAGATCAGCAAGAATATCCAGCCACGACCAAGTTCACTGAACAATGAGAACTGCAGAACTTCTGAGGTAGGGGAAATCAACACACAGAATTCATGGCTTTTTTCCCATGATCTTTTTAGTCTTTCCAAGTTCAATTTTTTTTTATTTTATTTTTCCTTATTCTATTTTTTTAAATTTTTCCCTTCCCTATTTTATCTTTTTTTGACTATTTTATCTTATTGATATATTTTTAAATTTTCATTGTTATACTCATATTTTATCACTTCACTGTATTTAGCCTTATTTCTTCTATACATATAGCTGTTTTGTTTTTTTTCTTTAATTTTGGGATACAATTTCTTCTAATAGATCAAAATATACCCTAAATCTAGAACATACCTTTGTTCTAGTCTCCACCCTGATCACAGTATTCACTTTTTTTTTACTTTTCTCAACCAACTTCTTATCTTAACAATTCCTATTTTAGAATCTTTTTAAATTTTCATCTTTACACTCATATCCATCCCTTCATTGTGTTTACCCTTATTTTTTGTGTGTATATATATATATATATATACATTTTCTTAAAATTTTCATCTTTACACTCATATTCCATCCCTTCATTGTGTTTACACTTATTTTTTGTGTATACATATATACACAAAAAATAAGGATATATATATACATATATATATATATATATACACATACATAATTTCTTTAAAATTGTGGAATGTATTTTCTTCTACAGACCAGAATACACTGAAATAAAGTGTGTGGCTGTGTTCTATTTGCCAGTCTAATATATATATGT
>RCUC01000449.1:0-38487 GCA_003697995.1 Taxidea taxus jeffersonii | reverse complement strand
ACAGACAGAGAGGCAGGCAGAGGCAGAGGGAGAAGCAGGCTCACTGCTGAGCAAGGAGCCCAATGTGGGACTCGATCCCAGGACCCTGGGATCATGACCTGAGCTGAAGGCAGCTGCTTAACCAACTGAGCCACCCAGGCGTCCCCATAAGTGTTTTTAATAGTTGTGAATTTTAGCTTTTAATATTCCAAGGTCTCAATGAGTTTGGGCTTGATTTTGACTTTGTCTGATATCAGGATCTTTAGTCCTACTGTCTTAATTTTTTGCATTTTCCTGGGATATCATGGTCAACCTTTATTTTTAGTCTTTCTTGACTCATTTTCTTTTAGATACTCCCTTTTAAACAGTATATGGATGGACCTTGCTTCCAAGCCAAATTAAGAATACTTGTTTTTGTTGTTGTTGTTTTGTTTTGTTTCTTAGTGAGAGAGAGCATGCAAGTGAGGTTGGGCAGGCTCCATGCCCAGTGGGGAGTCTGACACGGGGCTCAGTCTCACAACCCTGACATCGTGACCTGATCCAAAATCCAGTGTTGGATACTCAATGGCCTGAGCCACCCAGGTGCCCCAGAATACTTGTTCTTTTAATGAGTTAAATGCAGTCACACTTACTGATATGACTGATATGTTTGTCTCAACAATGTAATAATATTTTATAATCATTTATATTTTGTTATATTTGCTTTTGCTTTATAAGATTTGTAGTCTTTGCTCTCATTTTTATTTAAGCTTTTCATTTTTGTTTTATTCTAGTCATTGTCTTCTACCTACACATTTTTCTACCGCCCTCTTTTAACTTTCTGTTATGTAGTTATTTGCTATTGAGTTTCTCAGTTTTTATTGGTTATTTTTTAACTCCCACCTATTATCTATATAGTAGTCAATGGTCATATTCTGTTTTTTCTCTTTCCCTCTTTCTTTTCCTTCCCATTCCCCCTTTTTTAAGTAAGCTCACAACCCTGAGATCAAGAGTCAGATGATTACCTGACTAAGCCACCCAGGCACCCCCTTTCATCCCATTTTTAAGTGCATTATTTCTACTTTATCATAACATATAACATTTGAACATTATTATTCTACCCTTTCCTGTGCCCCCCTTGTTTAATCATGTGTGTGTGTGTGTATACACACACACACACATATGTACACACACACACACACACACTTCAGTTTTTCGCTGAAGTTTTAGTCATATTTTAGTTGCGAACTCATCCTGTAGTAGAATCTTCAAAAAGGGCTCATGGGTGCAGACAGAATTCTCTAAGTTCTTAAATGTTTAAAGTATTTTTACTTTTCTCTAGTTTTTAGAGATACAACTGACAGTTTTTTAAGTTGTGTATGTTTAAGGTGTACAACATGGTGTTTTGATACAATAAACCTTGTGTAAAAATTCCATAATCAAGCTAATTAGTGTATTACCTCACAGTTACTAGTGTTTTGGGGTATGTGGTGAGAATATTCAAGGTATATTCTATTAGCAAATTTCAAATATACATTACTAATAGTATATTTATTGTGTTGTTCACTCTATCTCTAGAACTTATCCACTTTATAACTGAAACATTGTACATTTGACTCATTTCCTCCACCCAGCCCCTGGTAACCACCATTCTACTCTGTTCCTCTAAGTTCAACTTTTTTTTTTTTAAGTTTTTTAATTCCAGTGTAGTTCACCTTGAGTGTTATATTAGTTTCAGGTGTACAATATAGTGATTCAACACTTCTATACATTATTCAGTGCCCATCATAATTAGTGTACTCTTTAATCCCCAGCACCTATTTCACCCATTCCTTCCCCTTCCACCTCCTCTCTGGTAACCATCTGTTTGTTCTCGATAGCTAAGTCTGTTTCTTGGTTTGTCTCTCTCTTTTTCCCACCTTTGTTCATTTGTATCTTAAAATTCCACATATGAGTGGAATCATATGATATTTGTCTTTTATTTTGCTTAGCGTTATACTGTCTAACTCCATCCATGTTGTTGCAGATAGCAAGATTTCATTCTTTTTATGGCTGAATAATGCTCCATTGTACATATATACTACATCTCTTTATACATTCATCTATCATTGGACATCTAAGTTCAACTTCTTAAGATTCCACATACAAGTGATATCATGCAATATTTGTCCTTCTGTGTCAGGATTATTTCACTAAGCATAATGTCTTCCAAATTTCCACATCACAAACAGCAGTTATTTCTTTCTGTTTTAAGGCCAAATAATATTCCAGTGTGTGTGTGTGTGTGTGTGTGTGTGTGTGTGTGTGTGTACACATTCACAATTCATTCATCTGTCAAGGGACTCTTAGGTTGTTTCCATGTCCTAACTGTTGTGAATAATGCTGCAACGAACATGACAGTGCAGGTATCTCTTTGAGATACTGAATTCATTTCTTTTGCATATATACCCAGAAGTGGGATTGCTGGATCATATGATAATTCTATTTTTCATTTTTGAGGAACCTTTATACTGTTTTCCATAATTACTGTACCAATCTACATTCCTACCAACATTGTGCAAGGGTTCCCTTTTCTTCATATCCTTGCCAACAATTTTTTATCTCTTATCTTTTGCAGAATAACCATTCTATAAGGAATGAGGCAATAGTTCATTGTGGCTTTGGTTTGCATTTCCCTGATGATTAGTGATGCTGAACATGTTTTCATATACCTGTTGTCCATTTGTAGGTCTTCTCTGAAAAGATGTCTGTTCCATTCCTTTGCCAATTTTTAAATCAAGGTGTTTGTTTGCTACTGACTTATACGAACTCCTTATATATTCTGAAAATTTTTTTTAAAGATTTTATTTATTTATTTGACAGACAGAGATCACAAGTAGGCAGAGAGGCAGGCAGAGAGAGGGGAAGGGAAGCAGGATCCCCACCCAGCAGAGAGCCTGATGCGGGGCTCGATCCCAGGACCCTGGGATCATGACCTGAGCTGAAGGCAGAGGCTTTAACCCACTGAGCCACCCAGGCACCCCTATATTCTGAATTTTTAACTCCTTATCAGATTTATGGTTTGCAAATATTTTCTCCCATTCCATAGCTTGCCTCCTCATTTAATTTTTTTCCTTTGCTATGCAGAAGCACATGTGGATATCCAGTGAAGCTATTTTCCTATAAATACTCAGAAGACAGCTTTGCTAGATATAAAATTTTTTATTCTCAGTTTTTTCATTGAAGTAAAAAAAATGCTGCTTCATAACTTTCCTTTTTGAAGTCTGATGCTAGTCTAATTCTTTTGTTTTTGTAAGTTATTTGACCTTTTTTTTCTGGAGGCCTTGAATTTTTTTGGGGGGTAGTCTTTATAAAATAACACTTTTATTAGGTTTATCCTAGAGTTGACTGCTAACTATCTGGTTAAACTGAAATATAGGAGCCCTGGGTGGCTCAATTGTTAAGCATCTGCCATTGGCTCAGGTCATGATCCCAATCCTGGGATTGAGCCCCACCTCCTCCCTGGACTCCCTGCTCAGCAGGAAGCCTGCTTCTCCCTCTCCCTCTTCCACTCCCCCTGTTTATGTTCCCTCTCTCTGTCTAATAAATAAATAAATGTATTAAAAATATTAAAAACTGAAATATAGTTAATACAGGAAAGGCAGCAGGATAAATGCCTTTCCTTCCTTTAGAAAAAAATCAGATTTCCGATATATGAATTTTTAGGAGCCCTAGCAAACTCCAGTAGTGACAATAAGGGCCGCTCTGGGGATTTACTGTGAACTCAGGGGTTTTCATGGTTTACTTCAGTCTCTACTGTTCTTTTATGTAAAATGCCTGGCATATGTAATTCAAAACATGCTAAAATCCTAATGCCCTAAGCTTTTCATTACGTCAAAATAACCTTAAAATCTGAAGGTCAGCTTTCAAATATAAGTGCCTGCCCACAAAAAGGTTAAATTTCATGTTCTTTAGAAGATAAGGGAAAAAAAGTGTTTCTATTAATATTTTGTAAATGCCCAGGATTTTCAGAAATTTCACATAACAATCTACTTCAATAATGTACTAATTGCCTACAGTTTATCCTATAAAATATTTTCCTTCCACACATTGTAAAATAAACATTTGCTGAACTGATTGTTACATGGTATAGTGTTATGTGATCATGTAATGAAAGACTCTTTATAAAACATGTACACAAGGATAGAATTAAAACCTACCATGGACTCTGTAACTCTAAATTTCCTGTCTTCTGTGGTTTCAACATAATTATGTTGCATTCACATCGTTTTTTTTTTTTTTTATTTTTACATTGGGTTTATTTGTTCTTTTTTAAAAGAAGGGGAAAAAGTAAAGCTACCCTTGTTTGTATACAAAAGAGACTTAATCTCTTTGTGGCTGCCCAGATATTTCTTTTACCACAGAACAGTCTTTGTGACCTTTTAGGGTTTATGTAAGACATAAAATTGCATATGTTTTATCTATTTGTATCACTAAGCACATTTTTCCTTCCTTTCACGTTCTTTTTGTTGTTTCTCATCTGCATACTTTTAAAAGCAAGTGGATTTACCTGTGATCCAAAATGACAAAAGCAAAGTAATTATGTGAATAATTTCATCTTCTGGGTCTTCATTTTCTCATTTTTAAACAAGCTCTAGGGGCTTTTAATTTGAGGATGATGTGGATTTTATTTACCCACGTTATGTCTTTCATCCAGCCAGCTGTGATGTGTGCTTAGTTTAATAGCTGAATTAAATGAGCTGTTCAGTACCATTTCCTGTGAGAGAGAGAATATATATGCGTATGGAAATTAAAACACATTTTTAAGCATTTATTTTGTGAAATGTAATATGTATAAAGGAAAGCACATGATGCAGATGTACATATTTGTAAATTATTCAAAAGGAAAGACTCATGTAACTGCAACCCAAGCCAAGAAGTAGAATTTTGTCATTACCCTAAAAACTCCCAGCTATTCCTCCTTACTGCAGGATACCCACTGTGACCTCTCTTCTCTCTGGAGAGCGCCCTTCTCTTGCCTTTTATGGCAATTCATATCTTGCTTCGTTTTCATAATTTTATTCTTGAGAATGCCTCCATATAGAGTGTAGTTTCGTGCTGTCTCTATTTGGAAACAAATGGAAGCCTATAGTATGTGTTTATTTTGTCTGACATTTTTTTTTGTTCAAAATTGTAGGTTATTTTAACACCTAATAAATGTTGTTAGGAACCTATCTAGACCAATTTAGAAAGAATGGAAATCTTAACAATATTGAGACTGCCAATCCACTAATATGGCATGCATCTCCATTTACTTGGGTATTCTTTAATTTCAGCAATATTTTGTAGCTATCAACATAGAAGTCTTAGATATTTTTCATTATATTTTTTCTAGGTTTCTGCTTATTTATGCTGCTGTGATTGGTAATTGTTTTTAATTCATTTTCCAGCTGTTTGTTATAAACAATTGAAATGTAAATGATGTTTAATACACTTCTAAATATTCAAGTATATCTTTGGGTATTCTTACAACATTGCTAACTTTATTCTTTCTAGTAATTTTTATAGATTTTGTAGGTTTTTTTACATACAGAATTATGTTATCTGCAAATAGTGACAGTTTCCTCTCCCCCCCTAATCTTTATGTCTTTTATTTCTTTTTCTTTGTTACATAGGCCAGGACCTCTGTGAAGTGAGTGGTCAGACATCTGTGTGCTGTCCTGATCTTGGGGAGAAAATACTCAATTTCTTACCATTATGTATGCTATTCGTAGCATACATTTGGTTTTCATAGATGCTCTTTATCAGATTGAGGAAGTCCCATTTATTCCTAGTTTACTTTGAAGTTTGTTTTTTTTTAATCATAAATGGGTTTTGAATTTTGTAAAATGCTTTTTCTGCAGCTTTTAAGAGTATCAGATAAATTTTTTTTGTCCTATTAACAGGTGAATTGTATGAACTGATTTTTGAAGGTCAACATTCCATTTTTTGGATAAAATCACTCTGATCATGTTGTTTTCTATAGACCCTTTTCGTCTATTCTTGGATTTTACTAGTTGGTGTTTGTATTCTGTGTTTATGTTGATGAGGTATATTGATTTATAAACTTCTTATAATATTTTTGCCAAGTTTTAGGTATGGGTTATGCTGGCCTTATAAAACAAGCTGAAAGATCATCTTTCCTATTTTCAAATAGAGTTTGTGTAGGATTATTTCTTTCTTAAATGTTTGCTAGAATTCACCAGCAAAACCATCTGGAGTTGGGAGTTCTTTGTGGAAAGGATTTTTGTTGATGTTGATTTATTTGAGTGTTAAAGGTAAATTATATGTCTTTAATACATATGGTATTTTTAGGTTTTCCATGTCTTCTTGGGTCAATTTTGGTAATTTGTGTTTCTCAATGATATATTTGTTTTCATTTAAGCTTAGTTAATTGGCACACTTATTTATAATGTCCTTGTATTATTATTTCTATCATTTTATCACTTACAACTTCTGTAGTAATAGTAATTTGTGTTCTCTCTCTGTGTCTCTTTTTCGGTCAGTCTCTCTGAAGCAGCTCATGGTCCATTTTTTTAATAACATGTGAGGTAAAAATGGTTTTTACATTTTTAAATATTTACAAAACAAGAATATGCAACAGAGGTCATATGTTGCCTACATAGTCTAAAATATTCACTCTTTACATAAAAAGTAAAGAATAATTGCTCTAGTGTTTTATCAGTATTATTCATCTCATTTTTATTATTTTATTTATTTTACTCTTCTCGGGTTTAAGTTTTTGCTGCTTTTTCTACTCTCTTGATGTAGAAGCGTGATAACTGATATTATAGGTCCATTCTTTTGCTAATGTATTTAAAGCTATATATTTCCCTCTCAGACTATTTTAGCACTTTGCATAAATGTTTTCTTTTTATTTGATTCAAAATACTTCCTGAATTTCCTTCTGAATTCTCTGGCCCAGGGGTTACCTATAAGTGTTGCTTAGTTTCCAAAAATTTGGGTATTTTCCAGAGGCCATATCGTTATTGATTTCTATTTTAAAACCAATTTGGCGATTACATTCTCTGAGATTTTAACTTTTTCATATTTAGCTTTATTGCCTGGCCACGTGGTCCATTTTTGTAAATATTCTGTTTGCATGGGAGAAAAAATGTGTTTTCTACAATTGTTTTGTATAGTGTTTTTAAAATTTGCTTAGGTCAGATTGGTTAAGTGTGTTATTCAGTCTTCTGTATCTCTACACATTTTTTCCTGTTCTATCAACTCTTGAGAAAGAGATGTTAAAATTGTGTGCCATGGTTATCAATTTATTTCTAGTTTTTTCTGTGTATTTGTAATTCCCTCCGTTGACAATAAGAAACTGACTCTCATCTGTACTTATTAGACCTAGCTCCCTGTATGTATCCAGTCCTTCATGTTCAACCCTCTCTTGTCCCCTTTGCAGTTGCTGTCCTCACCCTGCTTTAGCTCCGATTCAGCATGCTGGATGGCCCAGACTCCTGCATATTCTCTTTATCCTATTCAGGCGCTGGGACCTCATGCCAGGTCACCTTCCCTTGTATGTCTTCACTTCTCAACCTGCTCAGTTCCCATGCCAGTCTGCTCCTCTGTGTTGTTACCCTCCTCACCCTGTTCAGGCTCATCATTACACAACAGCCTGATTCTCAGGGGAGCTATCCTTCTGCTAGAGTTCTATCTTCCCATATTGAGTTGTACCCCTAGAGGCTGCTCAGACAACCTATGCCTGTTTTACCCTATCCTTAGAGATTCCCTCTTCATCTTTTTTGGCTCTAACACCTCATGTGGGGCCACTAAAACACTTTTACATGTTTCCATTGTTCTCCCACACATAATGACCTGGGGGCTGAATTATTCAGGAGGCACAGGAAGGGGCTTTACCATTATTTTTGAAAGATATTTCCACTCAGTTTAGAAGTCTGGATGAACAGCCGTTTTTCTTCTACCACAATATAGATGGTATTCTGGTATTTTTGCTTTCATTGTTTCCTATGAGAAGTCAGCTTTTGTTTTTATTTAAATTCCCTATACCTGATGTGTCTTTTTCTCTTTAGCTGGTTTTAAGATCTGCTTCTTAGCTTTGGATTTCAGCAGTTTGATTTTGACATGCTGAAGGTGTGGTTTTCTTTGTATTTTTTCTGTTTAGTGTTCACTGAGCTTCTCAGACCTGTGGATTAATGACTTCCATCAGTTTTAGACCTCATTCACAAATATTCTTTGGTCTCATTCTTGCTTTCTCTTCTCTTCCTAAAACTCTAATTGCACAGGTATCATTTCATTTAATATTCCACAGACATCGAACTTTTTTTCGCTTTTTCTCCTTATTTTTCAGTTTGGATACCTTTTCTTAAAGTTCACACGTTCCTTTCTCTGGTATTTCCAGTTTGTTCTGAATCTTATCTAATAAATTCTTCATTTCTCACTGGAGTTTTCAGGTCTAGCATTTCCGAATAGTCTTTTTTAAAGTAGTTTTCATGTCTCTGGTTACAGACTTTTTTTCTTTTGAATTCATTATAAACATTTAAAAAATACATAATCTTAATCAAATTATACAAGTGCCTCTTTATCAAGAAGCAACTTATTTTATACAATCAAGGGGTACCCATTTGGTAAGTTATTTTTCAGTTATTAGAGCTCACACTTGTACTATTAAAAACAAATGAATAGGGACATCTGACTCCTGATTTAGGCTCAGGTCATGATCTCAGGGTTGTCTTAACAACCTGCGTGGAGCTCCATGCTGGGCATGGAGCCTGCTTAAGATTCTTTTCTCCTTCTCCCTCTGTCCCTCCCCCCCACCAAAAAAAAAAAGAAAAAAGAAAAGAAAACAACTAATTGTGCAGGTATGGACAGATTAATGGGACACAATAGATACACTAAATATGTATCTACATAAATACATACGAAAACTTAGGATACTATGACTGGTATGAGGTTGTATGTCATTGTAGTTTTGGTTTGCACTTCCCTGATGATGAGTGATGTTGAGCATCTTATGTGTCTCTTGGCCATCTGGCTGTCTCCTCTGGAGAAATTCCTATTGTTACTGTGCCTATTTTTTAATCAGATTATTTGTGGGGATTTTTTTGTATTTCTCTTAAGTACTTTTTATATTAATCTCTTATCAGATATATTTTCTCCCATTTAGTAGGTTGCCTTTTTGTTTTGTTGATAGTTTCCTTTGTTGTACAAAAGCTTTTTAGCTTAATGTTTAGTTTAATATTCATTTTCAGTTTTGTTTACTTTGCCTGAGGAGACAGATCCACTATACTTAAATTTTTAAAATTGTGGGATATTATCAGAGTGACCATAAAAAAAAAAAAGCTGGATCCCTACTTCCTTCTTATAGAAATTTCAGGTAATTAACAGATTTAAGTGAAACAAAATGTTATAAGAGAACAAAAGAAATACTCTAGTTTTATTATCTTGGCATGTGGACTGCATAAGTAAAAGATCAAAATCATAAAAGAAATAATTGATAGATTCAGTTGTATAGGATTTTAAATGCTGAAGAAGAATGAAAAAGAGAGAGAGGAGAAAAATCTCCTTTGTTTCCACTAGAAATGACCATTATAATAACTCCTTACTGAACAAATTAGTAACTAAAGGGAAATAATTAAACATTTATTCTGCCTTTCTATGGGATAACTAAGCCCCCAGCTGATGAGAGGAAGCTCTTCTTTATAAAAGAATGCCAGTTAATAAAGTATACAAAATTCAAAAATCACTATAACTCCCAATAAAGTACTTACTTTAGGCAAGGATAATTAATAGATGCTAAAACATTAAGGTAGGGAAAATGCTGGGACAGGACCGTCTTAGAATGACAAAGTGTCACCATACAGATTGTTATTTAATGAAAATGGAAAGATATATCTTTATAAGGAAGATATATAGTGGTTATCAGGATAATTAAATGACCAAACTTGGTATCACTAAGAGTGGGACAACTGATATTATAAGCCTCTGAACATGTGTGATGTGAGGTACATAACATCACCTGTGATGTGTCAAAAATATGTAATTTGAATCAAACTCAGATTTTAGTTCTAATTTCCTATTCAGAGAAAACACAGAATAGAAGGAAAAATTTAATGACACCTTGAGAAGGCAAACAAACTCTGTAGGACTTGATATGTTTAAAAAGTCAATGTCATAAAGATGTTCGATGATAAAAGGGATTAAGAAGGGGTGCCCAGGTGGCCCAGTGGGTTAAAACCTCTGCCTTCAGCTCAGGTCATGATCTCAGGGTCCTGGGATCGAGTTCCGCATCGGGCTTTCCGCTCAGTGGGGAGCCTGCTTCCCCCACCCCCCCGCCCTGCCTCTCTGCCTACTTGTGATCTCTGTCAAATAAATAAATAAAATCTTTTTTAAAAAGGGGACTAAGAAGACATATCAAAAATATAGAGCACAATCCGTGTTTGAAACCAGGTTTTGTTTGTTTATAAAGCTCTAAAGGATGTTCTGGGAGCAACTGGAAATATTTGGTCTGAATTGGATACTGGATTAAATTATGGAACTATTTTTAAGTTTCTCAAATGTAACAGTGGTATAACAATAGCATAAAAGGTCGTACTTATTTTAAAAGATGAAAATTTGAGTTGTAAATTATTCTATCTCTAACTTACTTGCAAATGGTTTAAAAAAATGAATACATAGATACTGATAGATGATGCAGACTTGTTAGGTTTTGAATGTTGTGTCTATTGGTGTTTATTTTACCATTAAAATCTTAAGTATGTTTGGGATTTTCCATAATGACAAGGAGAAGAAAAATTAAGATGAAAAAATTGAAGTTTTTGCTCTTAATAGCTAGTTGCTGATGCTGGTAACTAGTTTTCTTTTATTATCTGTGGATGTGGAATCAAACTGCCATAAATTTTATGAAGAACAGTCTGTTTTGTATTAAAATTAACATATATAGAATCTTTTCTGAGCAATTCCATTCCTCAGTATTTGTCCTCAGAAGATAATCAGTGCACTGCAAAAGGGTGCAAGGATGGCCTTTGCAATGTTATTTATATTCCATTATTATGCAAAACCAGAAAGAACCTAATTTCAATTAATAAAGGATTGTTCAAATATATTATAGTACATCAATACAGCAATACTATCTTGTCATTAAAAATGATTATTATAAATCCATATTCTATGTCATACTCATTGAAATAGAATTTCCATTATATATATTGAATTAAAAAGATAGATTATAAAACAGAAGGTATAGCGAAAGGAATGGGTATCTTGTCATTTTGGTGACCATAAATATTAACATTTGCATGGGTGCATTTCGCTCTCTGTTTTGGGCAAATGATTCCTCAGCTGCCTTTAATGCACTCATCTAAATCATGTGCATTTTTTTCAGAGAAGAAAGAAAAGATAAATTATGTTTTATATGCTTATACAACCAACACATTATACAGGCTTGGTTAGGCACTCTACTTCTGTTTTCTCATCTATAACAGTACATGTTCTCTAGGATCCAATACTAATATTGGATGAATACAATGACTGCATAACTTTTATTCAGTGGTGGCTGAAAATGATGGGTTCTCCATGCCAGGGACTACTCCAAGGATAAGAGTACCCTTCTTAGCCCCACGCTAGATCTCCTCACCCCTTCAGGGTGACTGCCACATGTGACTTTTGCATGGACAGTCTTCTTGCACCCTCCCAGCTCCATCCCACCATACTTTTCTGGTTTTTCTCCAGTCACCTTTCAACATTTCATATAATGTGCAGATTTCACTTTTATTCTATGATTTTCCCAAAAGAATATTAGCTCTAAGAGAGCAGGGATTTCTGTTTGCTTTCAAGGTAGAAAAATCCCCAGTGCCTCAAAAATTACCTGGTACCTGATAGGCACACTTTTAATATTTACTGTAAGAATGATGTTTTTTCTGAGAAAATGTTTCTGGGACTTTTCTAATCATATTGTTTATACAACTATTAAAGGATAGATTATCATTCTGTGCTTTGAGGGCCAAGAAATTCTGGGGCTCTCAAGAGGCTGTCACACTTACTTCTTTCCTTCAAATGTGATCTCCCATAGAGTCTTTATGACTAGAGAGGTAATCATAAAAACTTAGAGAATCATTATAAAAAAGTAAAATCCTTTTCTAATTATAGCTTTTCACGGAGATGATCATTTCATTCTGACATCCTTTTTGTGTTTCCATTTTTATTGAGTTGCCAACTTGGTTTCAAAACATATAGATTTCAGTTGCATCCTTTAATGTGGTGTAAGAATATCATATCTTCCCAGGCTAACAACATTTAGTGGGAGCCACTGTCAGACAATAATATTTATCAGTGTAGGGGCGCCTGGCTGGCTCAGTGGGTTAAAGCCTCTGCCTTTGGCTCAGGTCATGATCCCAGGGTCCTGGGATCGAGCCCTGCATCGGGCTCTCTGCTCAGCAGGGAGTCTGCTTCCCCCTCTCTCTATGTCTGCCTCTCTGCCTACCTGTGATCTCTGTCTGTCAAATAAATAAAATCTTTTTGCTAGAGAGAGAGAGCGAGCACAGGCAGACAGAGAGGCAGGAAGAGGCAGAGGGAGAAGCAGGCTCCCCGCCGAGCAAGGAGCCCATGAAATATTTATCAGTGTACTTCTCAATGAAAATTGGTGAAATTTTTAGAAGTCATATAAAATTATAGTTTCAAAGTAGTTGCATTGACATTGCCAGAAAGAAACTCTACTGTGGCTGTGCTTACTATGTGGGCACAAACTCTTCATTTTTGTTCATATATATGTCCTCACGGAGAAGGCAAGCCAGCCAGACTTCTTAACAATCTTGGCAAATGTTATTATAACAACAACAAAAACAACAAGAAAAAAACTGAGAAAGATAACAAGCAGCTACATCATTTTTGGTTTGTTTGGGTTTGCTTAATAGCCAGAGTATGAATATGTATTCATCTTTCTAGAACTATTGCTCTGCCAGCCACATAGTTTGACTTCTATGATAAAATTGAAGATTTTGAAAACACAATTCAGTTTTCCATTTATAATGTCAAAGAATTAGTGTAAAATTCAACTGATAAAATGGGAAGAGCTTACCTACTACTGGAAATGAATTCAGAGCAAGATGCCAATCAGATTAAAAAACTATACAAAAGGAGATAAACCTGTTGCAATGGACAGTGGGTGTAAATTAATGCTGCCTATAAGCCCATTGTTGTATATGCAAAAAGCAACAGAATTATAAAGAAATTCTATGAAAATACACTTTCAACTAAAGACAACTTCAAGTGAAAACTTACTCTAATGGTTAGATTTAGAACTTGAACAGGTACTTTGCAAAAGTGAGGTTAGAAATGAATGTTTTTGTGGTGGGAGAGATTTTAATTCATGGAGCAAAGTCTATCCTGTTTCAGGTCCATTTAACCAATATTCATTGGCTGTAGTAGCATGCTGGAAGCATAGTAGGTGGTACATGAGTCCTGCAGTCAAGGAAATGACACAATAATTATAACAATAATGGGGAGGTGACAGGCATTAAGGAGGGCACATGGTGTGATAAGCTCTCAGTGTTATATGCAACTGATTAATTATTGAACGCTACATCTGAAACTAATGATGTTCTATATGTTGGCCAATTAAATTTAAATTTTAAAAAAATTTTTAATTGTAAAAATTTAAAATTAAAATTTTTAAAATAACAATTATTAACGGAGAGGTAAGCATACACACATGACTACAAGGCAAAGCACTGTGTCATGTATATCAGAAAGGGGGAGAGCAAAACTCAAAAGAGGCTCAAGGTGGGTGAGGTTTTGTTATAGACCTTATAAGATGGGCTATTACAGCAAAAGAGGACAACGGCATAGGGAAAGGCTTATAGTTGAGAGAATTTCTGTAGTCTATGAGTAGTGTCTCCCCTTTGTGTTCTGATGGAACCCCATGCACCCATCTATTTCAGCATTTATCATAATGGATTATAATGGTTTCTTTATCTCCCTCACTAGACTGTACTTTCCTGAAATAGTTAAAATCTTCTGTATTTGTGAATTCATATCCCAGCGAAAATTTATTAGTAGCCTCCAAATCAATACATAGAGCACAGTGGCTGTTATTCCCAGACCTGTACAAAGCAGGGAAAAATCTGAGTCTTCTCATGCACCTGTCCAGCTGACGGTGAACAAGGCTAGGCTCTCTCTTCTTGTTTCAGCTCTTCTACTGCAAACAAGTGTCTTTTTACAGCTTGTGAAGTGCCATATGCGTCACATGTTTGTGTTTTGAGTTAGTGGTTTTGCTGTTTAAAATGATCCCTAAGCAAAGTGCTGAGGAGTGATCTGGTCTAATGTTCTCAAGTGCAAGAAGGTTGTGATGTGCCTTACAGACCAAATATGTCTTAGGGAAGCTTTGCTCAGAATGAACAGCAGGGCTAGCTGGCCATGCGTTGGTTCCATGCCAATACAATATAGTAAATAAGGTGCTTTAAACAGAAACACAAATAAAACATGGTTATAGATTGATCAGTTGACAACAATGTTCTGAACAGAGGTTCTCAGGAACAAAATTTTGTATTTCCCCAAGAGCATTGGTTCAGTATTTACTAATTCCCATGTGCAGTGACTTTATAGAACACAACTGCCCTGTGTAACAAGAATTGATTGTATTTTTATTTATTTTTAAATTTTTAAATCTTTTAAATTTTATTTATTTATATTTTAAGATTTTAATTTTTAATTTTTATTTTTTTAATTTTTTGTTTTTTATTAACATATAATGTATTATTAGCCCCAGGGGTACAGTTCTGTGAATCGCCAGGTTTACACACTTCATAGCACATACCTTCCCCAATGTCCATAACCCAACCACCCTCTCCCCACCCTCCTCCCCCCGGCAACCCTCAGTTTGTTTTGTGAGATTAAGAGTCTCTTATGGTTTGTCTCCCTCCCGATCCCATCTTGTTTCATTTATCCTTTTCCAACCCTCCAAACCCCCCATGTTGCCTCTCAACTTCCTCATATCAGGGAGATCATATAATAATTGTCTTTCTCTGATTGACTTATTTCGCTAAGCTTAATACCCTCTAGTTCCATACATGTCATCGAAAATGGCAAGATTTCATTTCTTTTGATGGCTGCATAGTATTCCATTGTGTATATATATACCACATCTTCTTTATCCATTCATCTGTTGATGGACATCTCGGTTCTTTCCATAGTTTGGCTATTGTGGACATTGCTGCTATAAACATTCGAGTGCACCTGCCCCTTCAGAGTATGCAGTATTTCTGTATGCTTAGCATTTACTCTTTAGTAGGTGGCCCAAGACTTTAATAAGCAAATGCCTGAATATTGGGAATGAGGAGGAATAAACCAGTTCATTGGGCATGTTAAAATACTGAGTTCAGGAATCATGTTTTGTTGTTGTTGTTGTGTTTGTTTTTTAAAGATTTTATTTACTTAAAAGACAGAGATCATAAGTAGGCAGAGAGACAGGCAGAGACAGCAGGGGGAGCCAGGTTCCCTGCCAAGCAGAGAGCCTGATGTGGGGCTGGATCCCAGGACTCTGAGATCATGACCTGAGCTGAAGGTAGAGGCTTAACCCACTGAGCCACCCAGAGGCCCCACAGGAATCAGGGTTTTAATACCACACAGGTAATGGGAAGCCATTGGAAATTTTCTCCTAGGACTACAAGCATTGATTGAATATGCCAGGTATGTGATGGAAAGAATGAATATCCCTGGGGACTTGCTCTCAAGGAGCTACTACAGAAGCTCCAAAGGTCCTTTAGGAAGATTAATTTCACAGGAAATCAGGATGGGTAGAGTTGAGAGAAACTGAAGACGCAAATCCAAGGATGCAGCTACCACCGACATCCTGACATGATGTGATAAAGACCAGAATTAGGGTGCTGGCAAGAGGAAGGGGGAAGTAAGGGGAGGATATCTGGCTTTCTTTTCTTTTAAGATTTTGTTTATTTATTTGAGAGAGAGTACACACAGGTGAGCAGGGGGAAGACAGAGGGAGAGAGAATCTCAACCAGCAGCCTCCGTGCTTAGCGTGGCCCCACCATGGGTCTTGATCTCATCTCCCTAAGATCATGACCTGAGCCGAAATCAAGAGTTGGCCACTCAACCAACTGAGCCACCCAGGTGTCCTGATACTTGGCTTATTGTGAAATCAGCAGTAAGTAACTTGATATAGAGAATGAAGGAGATGGAAAGGACAGAGTTAAATCCTGTAGTTTGCTACCCCTGATTTTGTTAGCTCCTGTGTATGCAAATGTCTTCCAATCATGTTTCCCTCATCTGAGGTTATTACTCTGTGCTGTGCTGAGTCTTTTAAGGCATCAGTGATGGGGTCACAATCCTCCTCTGTTACAACTAAGCATCCAATGAGTTAGTTGCCTAGGGTTTGGGGTGATGACTGGGAACAGTAGATGTAGTTTTACAATCAACAGTGAATTTTTACAGTTAATTGTGAAATTTTGCCTGGGGTGGGGGGGAGGTGGGTCCACACTGATTTATCCCTTCAAAAAAAAAAAATCTGAAAAGGTGTGCCATGCAAATGACTTCTGCTGTACTGTGAAGTTATGTCCAACTCTATACAGTTAAATATTACTAATGCAAATTTTACTGCTACATTTGCAAGAAGGGAGGACAGACCTATTGTTCATTTAGAAATTGCATGTGAAAAAATACAGAGACCCAAGGATCAGCAATTATGCTTTCAGCACTATATGTAAAGCAGTAAGATTGTTGACCTTTGTAAAGTAAATCCTTCATTATGAAGTGCTCAGTATCATTCTTTACATTTTCCATTAGTTGAGAAATAAAACTTTCTCTCTCAGCATGATATTGACAGCTTCAGATTTGGAAAGCTATTTAGTTAAACTTCATGTTAAAATACTTTCTCAATGTGCTTTTTTCTTAGTAAAAGTCATTTTCTAAAGAGACAATCTGTATCTTACTACAAGTTATTTGCCTTACCAACAAATTTATAAGGTTATGCAAAGCTGATTTCATACTTGGACCCTTTGAAATAACATATTTTTTCCCCTGGCAAACTCATCTCAGATAATCAAGAAATGTAGTTGTCTTTATGTCAATTTTTAAGAAAGAATTTGAATGGCATTCTAAGCTAGTAGTATTTATTCTATCTGTGGCTAAATACTACATGTGTTTAACTCAACCTGAGATTAAAAGTCAAAGGAGTTTTGATGTTATCATTTTTCATCTGCTTTGAGTTTAGCATATTCTTCTGAACAAAGCCATGTTTGTAAAGGATATTAAGTTTTGTTTGGCCACCTTCTCAACTGCAAGTGTACTCAATGGACCTTAATGCAAGGTTATGCTCCCTGGACTGATTGATATATAAACAGAAGACAGATGGTGTAGAGATGACTCTGATGATAATTCATTTTTCAGCTAGTCATGAAGATATTTTGATTACAGTGTGTTTAAGTAATTATAACACAGTCTGCAATGTTAGTCTTGCTGAGAAGGGAGCACATGGAAAACAAGTTACGTGTTATCCATGCCTAACAAAGGGTGCACTGTGGTGTAATGATTTTAATTCCTAATGCTAGATTAGGACTGGAGGAGTTTAAAATATGTCATACAGTAAGGTAAGTCAATTAAACACAGACCAAATAAAAAATGTAACTTCACATTTTGAGGCATAAATATTTGTTTTGGAAAGTATATAGATGTTACTATATGAAAGAAACCAGTATTTTGACATTTAGGTAACAGTCTGTGTACAGCTAATTAAAAAATTACATGGCTTGATTTTAAGTTTACGTGAATCGTAATTATCATGGAGCTTGCTTTCTGTGTCATGAAATTAAAACTGAAATCAGAGAGCTGACAGTTCAGTAGCACCCTCTATTCCTGCTGTTGTTAGGGTTTTTTTTAAAGTTGGCTCCACACCCAGCATGGAACCCAACATGGGGCCTGAACTCAGACCCTGAGATCAGGAATTGAGCTGAAACCAAGAGTCAGTTGCTTAACCAACTGAGACACTCAGGCTCACCTGCTGTTGTTGAAGTTTTGAAAGAAAATCTAAGGGGCACCGAGGTGGCACTCAGATGGTTAAGCATCTGCCTTTGGCTCAGATCATGATCTCCAGGTCCTGGGATGGAGCCCCGTGTTGGGCTCCCGGCCCAGCAGGGAGTCTGCTACTCATGCATTCCCTGTGTATCTTTCTATCTCAAATGAGTAAGTAAGATCTTTTAAGAAAGTCAAAATGTCAAAAGGAGAATAATTAGAATTGTGTGGCTAGATATGGCCATTTAAGTTTTCATTTCTACATACTACTTACAGTTTTTACTTCTGTTTTTGGTCTCACAACAGGATAATTGATCGCTTAGATGGAGTTCGTTTGCTGTGGTCCCTGCTGAAAAATCCTCACCCAGATGTGAAGGCCAGTGCAGCTTGGGCCCTCTGTCCCTGCATACAAAATGCTAAGGTAAGAACAGACTATAAATCAATCCCTTCTAGAATCTTTAATACTATATTGAATAATGTCACCACAAGTCACTAGTTGCTTTTGACTTACTTTTGTTTTGGTCTGACCTACATGGTAGAAAAGAGTGTTGAATGTTTGTGCCAAAATAATTTTTGAGCAATTCCTTTTCCTGGTCAGTTTTTAAATGCCAAATGAAACTAGGCTCAGGTGGCAGTGCTTAACAAGTTGTACCTGGCTGGTGCAACTGAAACAGGTACTCCAGGTAAGTCAAGAGGAAGAGAAGTTGACTGTTCTTATCTCTTGGGTGATCAGAGAATTGTATTTACCTGCTACTTTAAAAAGCATAAAATTGCTTCTATCTTATTTATATAGCCTGACATTTGACAGTGAAAGATAACTAAGTTCTTTGTTACCTTGAAAAAGGAAAATAATTTTATGAATCCCACTTTTCTTTACCAATAAAGACTGGATACAAAACCCATAAATAAAATTTTTACATGACAAAAAAAGATTGAACTGGAAGAATTTTAGCTCTTCATTTGTAAATTTTATTATTTTCTGTAAAGATCTCTTTTCAGTCTCTTTCTATTTTCCTTAAAATTTTTTTCTATTGATTTAGAGATTGCCTTTTCAGATCCTTGTTGCTAGATATATTTTTCTCTGTTGAATATTTTTATCTAAAGGATTTTACTCCTATAATCAATTTAACATGATTCTAAATATCATCCTAAGTATTTGTGACTGAAATAATCTTTTGTAAAAAGTGAATTGTGATGTGTACTAATAATAGAGGAGACCTATAATAAACTAGTCAATAGAACAATATTTTTATAACAGCAAAATAACTATAATAAAACATAACATAACAATATTTTATAACATAAAAATAAAAACACCTCAAATGTCAACCTACAGGAAGATGGACAACAGGATGATTCCATGGTCATATAATATCATATAATGCACATCTCTCCCTCCCTCCACCCCAATAAATGAATCAATAATATACAATAAATTTAATAGAAGAGACAAATAGTAGGTATGACTGAGTAATTATCTCAAAGATAAAGTCTAGTAAATAACTAAGAATGCAAAGTAAAAGTAAAAAGAAAATAGCACAAGAAAATACATGAAAGGAAAGAAAAATCATCATTTAAAAAAAAATGTGGAGGGGCGCCTGGGTGGCTCAGTGGGTTAAGCCTCTGCCTTCGGCTCAGGTCATGATCCCAGAGTCCTGGGATCGAGTCCCACATCGGGCTCTCTGCTTGGCAGGGAGCCTGCTTCCTCCTCTCTCTCTGCCTGCCTCTCTGCCTACCTGTGATCTCTGTCAAATAAATAAAAATAAAAAGTCTTTAAAAAAAAATGTGGAAAGTTTCTGTAAATTAAAGAGTTGAAGAAAGATCCTAGTCTTCAGATTGAGAAGATCCACTTAGGGTCAAGCACAAAAAATAAAGAAAGTTATCTATACCTTGATATAAATTCAAATTTGACATTTCCAGAAAATTAAAGGAAAGGAAAAAGTTACGTAAGAACTAGGATCATACCAGTATTAGACTTAATATCATTCACAATAAATTGTAAAAGAAAATGGAACAAATCCTTTACTGTCTTCAGAGGAAAGTATTTTTATCCTGGAATTCTATATCCTATAAAAACTAGCATTCAAATGAGTGTGGAGTAAGGACAGAATAAAGACATTTTTCTTTCAGAAATGTGAAGACTCAGGAAGCTTATTCCCCATAAAACTTTTCTGGGGAAAAAAAAAGTTTAGACAATTTTCCACCAAAACAAAAGATTTAAAAAAGAGAATAACATTAGTTATAGAAACAGTAAGAAGCAAATAACTCACTGGAATTTATAGTTAAATATAAGTTTGTGTTGATAATATGGCTCTCAAATTTTATAAAATTTTTAAGAAAGAATTTAAAAGTAATGGCATAAAATAAAAATAAAGCAGATAGTATTATCGCAATAACAATCCAAATCTAAACTGCCAGATGAGTCAAAAAATGTATAGTGTAAGGTGTTAGGTAAATACATACTAAAGGTCTTTACTTTTCCTGGAGAAGGATGTTATAGATACTGGTTCATTTTCAATCATCATGAAAATTTGATTTTAAATACAGAACTTAATTTTGTCTCATCAGTGAGATACCATTTTGTGTATAGAGAACATTTCTACACAGTGCTGTTATTATGTGTAAATTTTGTCCTTTATTCTCATGGATTTTAACTACAAATCTGCCTATTTACCTATTACTACCTGTTACAATACATACTGTAAGAGACATTCCAGTATTCTCACTATCCCTGCCCAGGATTTCTTTTTTTTTTTTTTAAAGATTTTATTTATTTATTTGACAGACAGAGATCACAAGTAGGCAGAGAGGCAGGCAGAGAGAGAGAGAGAGAGAGAAGCAGGTTCCCTGCTGAGCAGAGAGCCCAATGCGGGGCTCGATCCCAGGACTCTGAGATCATGACCTGAGCTGAAGGTAGAGGCTTAACCCACTGAGCCACCCAGGTGCCCCTGCCCAGGATTTCTATCCCGAATATCTGACAATGCCAGCAACCTAAACTGAACCATACTCAAACTAAACACAACCCAATATGTTTGTTGTTTAGCCCTTGGCCCCAAGGCCTCCACTGGATCCAAGTCTCCATCATAAAGAGCTCCAACTTGCTCCATTTCTGGTGAACCTTGCCTGCCCTCTGCACATTCTCTACTCTTACCACCTTAGTGTCTTTAAATTGCTCTCAAGAAAAGGAAACCTCAGCCCTCATCTTATCACTCCTAAGAAAAAAGCAGATGCATGATATCTGCTTGCTCACTATTCTTACCAAGAACTACACTCCTCTTCTCTATGCATTATCATTTAGGTAACACAAACATTTGAACAATTTTAAAACAAGAAAGTGATGTGAGCAGATTAGTTACTTAGAAGAAAAGAAGATATGAGTGGGTGATTAATTAGGCTTGTGCAGTGGTTCAGGTGTAAATAATTAGAATCTGACCTAACACAGCAGCAGTGCGGGCAAAGAGGAAGGAATAATTGCAGGGGTGCCTGAGTGGTTCAACTGGTTAAGCGTCGACTCTTGATTTCGGCTCAGGTCATTTTCTCTGGGTTGGGAGATCAACCACATTGGGCATGGAGCCTGCTGGAGATTCTCTCTCTCTCTCTCTCCCCTTCTGCTCTTCCCCTACTCTGTTTCTCTAAAATAAAAAGGAAAGAAAAAAAGAAATGCTTGCAAAGTAGATTCAGATATTGGTGAGTGATTGGTTGTTGGCTGTGAGAAGGAGGTCGAGAGAGTTTGAATTTCTGTTTTTGTTGTTGTATTTTAACTTTGACAACTAAGAAATAGTAACTTTATAAAACATGAGTAGAACATGATGTCAGGCAAAGATGGTAGATTTGTTTTCATCCAGGTAGAGATATCCAGTCATTTGAGTATACAAACCTGGGTATCTGGAAGGAACTCAGGACTAGAGATGGCTATGTGAGAATTATTAGTATGTCAGAAGTAGCTGAAGTCTGAAGAATAAAGGAAAGGCAGAGTGATAAGATAGACAGCTACAAGAAAGCCAAGAAAGGAAACAAATTCAAGAATTGGGGGGGGGGTCATATTCAAAAATATGATTTGCGGGACGCCTAGGTGGATCAGTTGGTTGAGAGGCTGCCTTCGGCTCAGGTCATGATCCCAGCATCCTGGGATCGAGTCCCACATCGGGCTCCTTGCTCGGCGGGGAGCCTGCTTCTCCCTCTGCCTCTGCCTGCCACTCTGTCTGCCTGTGCTCTCTCCCTCTCTCTCTGACAAATAAATAAATAAAATCTTTAAAAAATATATATATATGATTTGCCCCAGGAAGTCATTTACCTTTGAAAATTGAAACAAGTATATTAAATATGAAAAACAGGTGGTCATCGTTCATAGACATTTTAATTGAGAAGAAGAATTTAAGTCAGATGGCAGTGGGGTGAGAAATTAATTAAGGGCAGAAATAGATATAAAGAAGGTTAGTAGTTCTTACTAGAAGTTTAGCTGTTAAGAGGAGACAGTGTGAAGTCCAGAAGATATCTCAGGTTTAAGGGAATGATTAGTATGGGAAAGATATGAGAGAGAGGGAGAGGGTATTTGTGTAGCAGATGTAGGAAGGGAGGGAGGAATGAAGGAAGGAAGGGCTCTAAATATTCCTTAATTTTACAAGCACATTTCTCTGAGTAGTGTAAAAAAACTTGTGGAGTGCCAACCAAAAGGACAGTTCTAGAATGCATAATTCCTAAGAGTGAGTCCACTGAGAGCAAGCCAGGAGAACTTCGGTAAGAAATACTGAAAAGGGCAATGTGTTATTTCATTCTGGTGACATATACATAACTAACCTCCAGTCTGTCTGTCTGTCTGTCATCACCGAATTTAAAAGTCAGGAAATTATCAAAAAGATCTGAATTAATACCCTTATCTAAATTTAAAAAATTTAAGTCAGACTTTTCCTAGTTGACAGTAAGTATAATTTGGATGATTATTTCAACAACGAGGACTGGTATTTCTGATTAGGTAATATAGAAGACATATCCATAAACTGAATTAACTAAATATTCAAAGTAAACATTTTGATGACATATATATCAGAAGATATATCTTCT
Organism: Taxidea taxus jeffersonii; assembly: GCA_003697995.1. Lineage (NCBI taxonomy): Eukaryota > Metazoa > Chordata > Mammalia > Carnivora > Mustelidae > Taxidea > Taxidea taxus. The sequence continues at coordinate 15,468 of RCUC01000449.1, read as the reverse complement.
AGGACTGAACTTGTGGTGAACACTTTTAGATGTCAATTTGCAATAGAGAGATACGTGTCTTTTCAAAAATACATTGGGATATGTGAGCAAAAAAAATATCTTTAAGGATTTTATTTGCCAGAGAGAGAGTGAGCGAGAGAGAGCGAGTACAAGCAGGTAGCAAGCAGGCAGAGGGAGAGGGAGAAGCAGACTCTCCACTGAGCAGGGAGCCTGACATGGGGTTCCATCCCAGGGTCTTGGGACCTGAGCCAGAGGCAGACGCTTAACCAACTGAGCCCCCCAGGTGCCCCATGAGCAAAAATTTTGAAGATTGTTGGTCTCATATATCAGGTTTGGCCTGTGAAGCGAGACAGAAGGAAATTTAGAACATCTTTCCTCAAGAAAATAGCCTGATTTGCAAGGCTCTTTTGTCTTCTTGAAAAATCCTATTTTCTAGGATCAGAGGGTAAATGAGTATTATATTGGTCTCTCTCCTTGCATCTTTATAGAACAAACTTATCTTCCCAAGGTAGAAGGATACCTCAGGGGTAGAGTATGAAAGAGGTCATGTTCTCAGAAAGGCAAAAGGAAGAACACACATTTATAATATTGAAAAACAGCATCTCATTATATATACAGATCCCAATTCATGGTTTAAGACAGCTCTATCTAATAGAACTTTGTCTGATGATGGAAATGTTTGCTTCAGAATGGCAACCATTAGCCCCCTGTGGCTACAGAGCACTTGAAATGTGACTAGTATGACTAAGGAACTGAATTTTTAATTATATTAAGCTTTAACTTAATTAAATTATTTAAATTAACTTTAATGAACTTAAATAGCCACATGTAGTTAGTGGCTGTGTTTTAGATAGCCCAAATCTAAGATATGCAAATAATGGAGTGTTGTTTTCTCTAAGGCAACCCCTACAAAGAGCTGTAAAGCTCAGGATTTACATGATTATGTATGGTTACATGTTCACTATGTAAAATTTAGAAAGTAAATAAAAACAAGGAGCCTTATGAGTTTATTCTCACAATTAAAAATGTTTTATAATTAAAAATAAAAGCAAGGGAAAAAATTTCAGTACTTGGGGCTAACCATCATTAAGAGTTAGACTGGGATTTTTTCCTTAACAATGAATTGTGAACATCTCTCTTATTCTCTACATATGTCTTTCCATATCCCTGTCTAGTTTTCTTGACTGTATAGTATTTTGTTGTATGGCCATATCATAATGTTTTATGCAATCATATTTCCAGTGTTAAAGAGAATGAGGTTAGTGAAATAAAAATTTTAATTTGAGCTTTTCTAAAATATTCTTTTCACATAGAGATAAAAAATTAAGTTACCTCTGATCCACTGGTAAATCACAGTTTCCCAGGGCTTAATCCATGGTTTCCATCAAATAGTTAAAAAGTATGGCCCCACAAAAGAGAAGACACCACAAAAAGGAGAACAGGCCAATATCTCTCATGAGTATAGATACAAAAATCTACAACAAAATACTAACAAACCAAATCCAACAATGTATTTAAAAATTCATACACCATGATCAAGTGGGATTTATTCCTGGGATGCAAGGGTGGCTAATATTCACAAAATAATCAATATGATATGTCACATAAATAAGAGAAAGGATAAAAACCATATGATCATTTCATTTTTTTAAAGATTTTATTTATTTATTTGAGAGAGAGAGAGAGCATGAGAGGGGAGAGGTCAGCGGGAGAAGCAGACCCCCTGCCAAGCAGGAAGCCCGATGTGGGACTTGATCCCGGGACTCCAGGATCATGACCTGAGCCTAAGGCAGTCCCTTAACCAACTGAGCCACCAAGGTGCCCCCATATTTTAATAGATGCTTTTTCACATTCAACAAAGTACAACATCCGTTCATGATATAAGTTTTCTGCAAAGTAGGTGTAGAGGGAACATATTTCAACATAATAAAGGTCTTAAATGAAAAGCCCAGAGCCAACATCATGCTTATTGGTGAAACACTAAGCACTCTTCCACTAAGGTCAGGCACAAGGCAAAGATGTCTTTTTTTTTTTTTTAACTTTATTTAAGCTTTATTTAAATATATAATGTAACCCCACCACCCTCTCCCAACCCCTCTTCCCCCCACCCCCCTCAGTTTGTTTTATGACATTAAGAGTCTCTTTTGGTTTTTCTCCCTCCCGATCCCATCCTCTTTCATTTTTACTTTTCCTACCACCTTAACTCCCACCCCCGTTGCATCTCCACTTCCTCATATCAGGGAGATCATGTGGTAGTTGTCTTTCTCCAGTTGACTTATTTCGCTAAGCATAATACGCTCTAGTTCCATCCATGTCGTCGCAAATGGTAAGATTTCATTTCTTTTGATGGCTGCATAGTATTCCATCGTATATATATACCACTTCTTCTTTATCCATTCATCTGTTGACGGACATCTAGGTTCTTTCCATAACGTGGCTATTGTGGACATTGCTGCTATAAACATTCGGGTACACGTGCCCCTTTGGATCACTACGTTTGTATCTTTAGGATAAATACCCAGTAGTGCAATTGCTGGGTCATAAGGTAGCTCTATTTTCAATTTTTTGAGGAACCTCCATGCTGTTTTCCAGAGTGGTTGCACCAGCTTGCATTCCCACCAACAGTGTAGGAGGGTTCCCCTTTCTCCACATCCTCGCCAGCATCTGTCATTTCCTGACTTGTTCATTTTAGCCATTCTGACTGGTGTGAGGTGGTATCTCATTGTGGTTTTGATTTGTATTTCCCTGATGCCCAGTGATGTGGAGGACTTTTTCATGTGTCTGTTGGCCATCTGGATGTCTTCTTTGCAGAAATGTCTGTTCATGTCCTCTGCCCATTTCTTGATTGGATTATTTGTTCTTTGGGTGTTGAGTTTGCTAAGCTCTTTGAGATTTTAGATACTAGCCCTTTATCTGATATGTCATTTGCAAATATCTTCTCCCATTCTGTCAGTTGTCTTTTGGTTTTGTTGACTGCTTCCTTTGCTGTGCAAAAGCTTTTGATCTTGATGAAGTCCCAATAGTTCATTTTTTCCCTTGCTTCCCTTGCCTTTGGCGTTGTTCCTAGGAAGAAGTTGCTGCGGCTGAGGTCGAAGAGGTTGCTGCCTGTGTTCTCCTCAAGGATTTTGATGGATTCCTTTCTCACGCTGAGGTCCTTCATCCATTTTGAGTCTATTTTCGTGTGTGGTGTAAGGAAATGGTACAATTTCATTTTTCTGCATGTGGCTGTCCAATTTTCCCAACACCATTTGTTGAAGAGGCTGTCTTTTTTCCATAGGATGTTCTTTCCTGCTTTATCGAAGATTAGTTGACCATAGAGTTGAGGGTCTATTTCTGGGCTCTCTATTCTGTTCCATTGATCTATGTGTCTGTTTTTGTGCCAGTACCATACTGTCTTAATGATGACAGCTTTGTAGTAGAGCTTGAAGTCGGGAATTGTGATGCCCCCAACTTTGGTTTTCTTTTTCAATATTCCTTTGGCTATTCGAGGTCTTTTCTGGTTCCATATAAATTTTAGGATTATTTGTTCCATTTCTTTGAAAAAATTGGATGGGATTTTGATAGGCATTGCATTAAATGTGTAGATAGCTTTAGGTAGCATAGACATTTTCACAATATTTATTCTTCCAATCCATGAGCATGGAACATTTTTCCATTTCTTTGTGTCTTCCTCAATTTCTTTCATGAGTACTTTATAGTTCTCTGAGTATAGATTCTTTGCCTCTTTCGTTAGGTTTATTCCTAGGTATCTTATGGTTTTGGGTGCAATTGTAAATGGGATTGACTCCTTAATTTCTCTTTCTTCTGTCTTGTTGTTGGTGTAAAGAAATGCAACTGATTTCTGTGCATTGATTTTATATCCTGACACTTTACTGAATTCCTGTACAAGCTCTAGCAGTTTTGGAGTGGAGCCTTTTGGGTTTTCCACATATAGTATCATATCATCTGCAAAGAGCGATAGTTTGACTTCTTCTTTGCCGATTTGGATGCCTTTAATTTCTTTTTGTTGTCTGATTGCTGAGGCTAGGACTTCTAGTACTATGTTGAATAGCAGTGGTGATAGTGGACATCCCTGCCGTGTTCCTGACCTTAATGGAAAAGCTCTCAGTTTTTCTCCATTGAGAATGATACTTGCCGTGGGTTTTTCATAGATGGCTTTGATAATATTGAGGTATGTGCCCTCTATCCCTACACTTTGAAGAGTTTTGATTAGGAAGGGATGTTGCACTTTATCAAATGCTTTTTCAGCATCTATTGAGAGTATCATATGGTTCTTGTTCTTTCTTTTGTTAATGTACTGTATCACATTGATTGATTTGCGGATGTTGAACCAACCCTGCTGCCCTGGAATAAATCCCACTTGGTCGTGGTGAATAATCCTTTTAATGTACTGTTGGATCCTATTGGCTAGTATTTTGGTGAGAATTTTCGCATCTATGTTCATCAAGGATATTGGTCTGTAATTCTCTTTTTTGATGGGATCCTTGTCTGGTTTGGGGATCAAGGTGATGCTGGCCTCATAAAATGAGTTTGGAAGTTTTCCTTCCATTTCTATTTTTTGGAACAGTTTCAGGAGAATAGGAATTAATTCTTCTTTAAATGTTTGGTAGAATTCCCCTGGGAAGCCATCTGGCCCTGGGCTTTTGTTTGTTGGGAGATTTTGGATGACTGTTTCAATCTCCTTACTGGTTATGGGCCTATTCAGGTTTTCTATTTCTTCCTGGTTCAGTTTTGGCAGTTTATATGTCTCTAGGAAAGCATCCATTTCTTCCAGATTGTCAAATTTGTTGGCATAGAGTTGCTCATAATATGTTCTTATGATTGTTTGTATTTCTTTGGTGTTGGTTGTGATCTCTCCTCTTTCATTCATGATTTTATTTATTTGGGTCCTTTCTCTTTTCTTTTGGTTAAGTCTGGCCAGGGGTTTATCAATCTTATTAATTCTTTCAAAGAACCAGCTCCTAGTTTCATTGATTTGTTCTATTGTTTTTTTGGTTTCTATTTCATTGATTTCTGCTTTGATCTTTATTATTTCTCTTCTCCTGCTGGGTTTAGGCTTTCTTTGTTGTTCTCTCTCGAGTTCCTTAAGGTGTAGGGTTAGGTTGTGTATTTGAGACCTTTCCTGTTTCTTGAGATAGGCTTGTATCGCTATATATTTTCCTCTCAGGACTGCCTTTGCTCTGTCCCACAGATTTTGGACCGTTGTGTTTTCATTATCATTTGTTTCCATGGTTTTTTTCAATTCTTCTTTAATTTCCTGGTTGACCCATTCATTTTTTAGAAGGATGCTGTTGAGTCTCCATGTATTTGTGCTCTTTCCACATTTCCTCTTGTGATTGAGTTCTAGCTTCAGAGCATTGTGGTCTGAGAATATGCAGGGAATGATCCCAATCTTTTGATACCTGTTGAGACCTGATTTATGACCCAGGATGTGATCTATTCTGGAGAATGTTCCATGGGCACTAGAGAAGAACGTGTATTCTGTTGCTTTGGGGTAGAATGTTCTGAATATATCTGTGATGTCCATCTCGTCCAGTGTGTCATTTAAGACCTTTATTTCCTTGTTGATCTTTTGCTTGGATGATCTGTCCATTTCAGTGAGGGGTGTATTAAAGTCTCCAACTATTATTGTATTCTTGTCAATGTGTTTCTTTGATTTTGTTATTAATTGGTTTATATAGTTGGCTGCTCCCATGTTAGGGGCATAGATATTTAAAATTGTTAGATCTTCTTGTTGGACAGACCCTTTGAGTATGATGTAGTGTCCTTCCTCATCTCTTATTATAGTCTTTGGCTTAAAATCTAATTGATCTGATATAAGGATTGCCACCCCAGCTTTCTTCTGATGTCCATTAGCATGGTAAATTGTTTTCCACCCCCTCACTTTCAATCTGGAGGTGTCTTCAGGTCTAAAATGAGTTTCTTGTAGGCAGCATATGGATGGGTTTTGTTTTTTTATCCATTCTGAAACCCTGTGTCTTTTGATTGGGGCATTTAGCCCATTTACATTCAGGGTAACTATTGAGAGATATGAATTTAGTGCCATTGTATTGCCTGTATGGTGATTGTTACTGTATAATGTCTCTGTTCCTTTCTGGTAATACTTTTAGGGTCTCTCTTTGCTTAGAGGACCCCTTTCAATATTTCCTGTAGAGCTGGTTTGGTGTTTACAAACTCAGTTTTTGTTTGTCCTGGAAGCTTTTAATCTCTCCTTCTATTTTCAATGATAACCTAGCTGGATAAAGTATTCTTGGCTGCATGTTTTTCTCGTTTAGTGCTCTGAATATATCATGCCAGTTCTTTCTGGCCTGCCAGGTCTCTGTGGATAAGTCTCCTGCCAATCTAATATTTTTACCATTGTACGTTACAGACTTCTTGTCCCGTGCTGCTTTCAGGATTTTCTCTTTGTCGCTAAGACTTGTAAATTTTACTATTAGATGGCGGGGTGTGGGCCAATTCCTATTGATTTTCAGGGGTATTCTCTGCACCTCCTGGATTTTGATGCTTGTTCCCCTTGCTATATTAGGGAAATTCTCTACAATAATCCTCTCCAGTATACCTTCTGCTCCTATTTCTCTTTCTTCTTCTTCTGGAATCCCAATTATTCTAATGTTGTTTCGTCTTATGGCATCACTTATCTCTCGAATTCTCCCCTCGTGGTCCAGTAGTTGTTTGTCTCTCTTTTGGTCAGCTTCTTTATTCCCTGCCATTTGGTCTTCTATATCACTAATTCTGTCTTCTGCCTCATTTATCCCAGCAGTAAGAGCCTCCATTTTTGATTGCACCTTATTAATAGCTTTTTTTATTTCAACTTGATTAGACTTTATTTCTCTTATTTCTCCAGAAAGGGTTTTTATTTCTCCTGACAGGGTTTCTCTAATATCTTCCATGCCTTTTTCGAGCCCGGCTAGAACCTTGAGAATCGTCATCCTGAATTCCAGATCTGACGTATTACCAATGTCTGTATTGATTAGGTCCCTAGCCTTCGGTCCTGTCTCCTGCTCTTATTTTTGTGGTGAGTTTTTCCGCCTTGTCATTTTGTCCAGATAAGAATCTGCTGTTCTCCTTGTTATGTGAACTTGGTCTTGGCTGGATTTCTTTGATCTTCTGGGGGAGGGGCCTGTTGTAGTGATTCTCAGGTGTCTTTGCCCCAGGCGGAGTTGCACCGCCCTTACCAGGGGCCGGGCTAAGTAATCCTCTCAGGTTTGCTTTCAGGAGCTTTTGTTCCCTGAAAGCGCTTTCTGTAGAGTTCTGGAGGACGGGAATGACAATGGCGGCCTCCCAATCTCCGGTTCAGAGGAGCCGAGGGCTAGGGGCCCCAGTCTTCAGTGCGCCTTCATAGAAAAGCGTTTAACCCCTCTGGTCTCCCTAGCCCACGTTTGCGCCGGATAGTGCGCGCGCGCGCCCGCCCGCAGACACCGTGCGCCCGCAGACACTGCGCGCACCCGCAGACCGCGCGCGCCCGCAGACTGCGCTCAGAGAAAATCATGCGTCATCAGTCCCGTCTCACTGGCTTCGGGGAGCGCTCCGAGCTCACCCAGCCTGTGACCAAGCGTCTCTGTCTCTGGCAGAGTCCCACCTGGAGTCTCCGAACCCCGTAGATCCCTGAGCTCTCCCGGGTCGGAGTCTCCCCGGATCTTGGGGGGACCCCTCGCACAGAGCACCGGCCAGTGCCACAGAGCCCCGATCCGTGTCACAGACCACTAGGAAACCTCGGCTCTGTCTCCGCAGCCGGCTTCCCCGTTCTAATACCTGTGAGCTCTGTGACACTCAGACACCCCCGATCCTTCTGTGACCCCGTGGGACCTGAGTCCACGTTGTCCCCGTGAGGTCTTCACCCCAGTTTAGCCTCTGGAGTGATGTCCCGCCCTGGAGCCGACTTTTAAAAGTCCTGATTTTGTGCTCCGCCGCTTGCCGGGAGCTGGCCCCTCCCCCTGGGGTCTATCTTCCCGTCGCGTTGGATTCACTTCTCCGCTGGTCCTACCTTTCAGAAAGTGGTTGATTTTCTGTTTCTAGAATTGTTGTTTTTCTTCTCTTCGATCTCCTGTTGGATTCGTAGGTGTTCGGAATGGTTTGATAGGCTATCTAGCTGATCTCCTGCTGGCTGATGTCGTCTCAGCCTCCTACTTCTCCGCCATCTTGACTCCTCCCCCAGGCAAAGATGTCTTTTATTCAACATGGTACTAAAAGTCTTAGCCACAGCAGTTAGACAATATAAAGAAATAAAAGGCATCCAAATTTTAAGAAAGAAGTAAAACTCTATTTGCAGATGATATGATACTATATAGAAGATCCTAACGATTCCACAAAAAAGTTACCAGAACTGATAAATGAATTTAGTAAAGTCACAGTATATAAAATCAACGTACAGAAATCTGTTGTACTCCTATATACCAGTGATGAAGCAGCAGAAAACAACCCCATTCACAACTGCACTAAAAATAATAAAATGTTTAGGAATAAACTCAACCAAAGAAGTGGAAGACCTGTTCTCTGAAAACTATAAAATAAAAATAATGCCTGAGCAGAATATGTTGTAGTTATTACTAATTAGCAAGTGGACCGGGTTTATACTTCTTAACCACTCACATTTGAGCTTTTTGCTTGGAAGAGTTTTGTGACAATACATGAATAGAATAAAATTAAAAGTTAAGATCAATGTAATATAATTAATATAATATTAAAAGGTAGTGATTTCATTTAATCTCTGGGCATATCAAATAACTTCATTAAGTCAACAACATTATTTAGCATTGGTCGCCAAACCTACGTAGGTACCCATTACATTTTGTATGCCTTTTTAAAATCATCTTAACATGAATGCGTAGCATTAAGCAATTAAGTTTCCCAGTATTAAACTACAGAATGAGGTTAGACAAAACAATTGAGTCTTTCTAGAGTGTTCTTTCACATACAGAGAGAAAGTAAAGTTACCTCTGACCTATTGCTAGAAATTCAAACAAGGAGCTCAGGGAGTGTGTCTAAGTTAAAGGGCACTGTTTTCCATAGTGGTATGTAAAATAATTGTACATTTTACAATCAACTGCCTTTTGGATTAGCTGAAATAATATGGGTAAAGATACTTGTCAGTGTCTGTATGGGAGGTTATGTGTACTTGGAACTCTTGGGGTCTCATGTGTCTTATTTTATAACACCATCCAAAACTTATCCCACTCAATTATACTCAAATTTAGCATTTTCAAGTAGCAGTTTGGATATGCAGGTTTTTTTAGGTAAATTAAAATTGTTTTCTAATGAGACTGTAAGTTCTGAAGCAGAATAGAGGCAGGAAACATTTTTTTAATATGCTGGGCATCAAGCTTGCAGTAAAATAATAGAACGAGAAGAGATCCTGCCGGATATTTTGGTCCATTCTTCCCTCCTCCCCACCCCTCGCTTTACAGGTAAGTTAATGACTCAACTTTTGAGGAAAGACTGCCTTTTACTTTTAAGAAAAGATTTCTACATTTTTTTCACAGAAGATGTTTTGCAAGTCATTTAGGCTGATTAACTTATGAATGATAGGATTTGGCACCATTCTGAAATAAAGAACCTCCTTCCTGGATTAACAGCACTGACAGAAATGCGGCAGAAATCAGCCATTGTCAGTTTGGCTAAGAGCACCACAAATGGGAGGAGAGCAGGAGCCAAGCCTTCAGACAAATTAGGGCTATTTCAGGGCCCCTGCCATGTCTGTCAGGCATCATGAAACCTAAGCACATTTTGAGCCCATGTGGAATGGATATGGTGAAATGTCAACTGTTCAAAACAGATGTTATCCATTTTTTTATATTTTTAACAGCAAGTGTATTAGAACACATTTTCAGATTTATCTGTTAAGAAAATGAGACACGAAAATCAGTCCTAGTGGAATGTATTGCATCTTTTCTCGCAAAGGAATATTTAAAGTTACTGGTCAGGGAATGAGAGCGAATTGTGGGATCGCTGAAACAAAGATTCATAATGTAATTTTGCATTGCAGCTGCCTTATAATTGTTGTTAGATACATAAAACAAATGGAATGCGAGATTTTCATGGTAGGGAGGATGGACACTGTCACCACTAGACCAGTGTCTTAATTAGAAAGCATAAAATTGTCCTTCATTTTTTAGAAGGTTGGTATAAAATAGTTTTTGATAGCTTCCCAGTGGTAAAGAAAATGTGCTTGGTGAAAAAGGTACGTTTGCCAAGCTTAATAATTATTTGTCCATTCTTTATATGACTGGGAAATCAGAATGTGAAATACGAATCTGTTTTATGGTCATATGTAAAACTTGAAAGACTAAGACAGAAAATAAGCATCTCCCGCCAGAAAACTACCTAGTGTTCTTCAGTCTATCGAGAACTGAGGAACAGAAGGCTAAACTAAAGTGAACTAACCACAAAAAATTCACTGCATATTTTTCTAAGTCATTTTATTTAACTGTGTACCATTTTAAGGTGAGTTTTTTGTGTCAGGCTTAGGGAAAGTTTGTTGTTGGTTCTCTTTTTTCCCCCCAATTAAGCTTGCTACAAAGATAGAGAGCCTAATGACCTCTATAGTAATGTTATTTAGTAAATTTCATGAGTCGAAAGTATGGTTGCAGACAATTAAGTACTTTGTGAAAAGTGTGAGAGATTTGTAAATGGAAGTGAAAAGCTGTTCCTTTCAAGCTGAATGATCAAACACATTTTTGGGGAAAAACAGTGGTTGAACAGGTGTTCAGTATTATGAACTTGTGATGTAAAGAATGCAACAGCTGAGTTTGGCAAAAATCCATGCATTAAATTCTTTGTTCTTAAGAACCAAAACTCTGCTGCAGAAAGTCAGCTCAAATTTGTGCTCCATGAACAATAAGGTATTGAAAAATAAAGAAACTCATATGAAGAATATATAATTGGTACGTCACTTCTAATTACTTTCTTGTCTTTTACCGACATTTATAAGAATCATTTTCTTTCTTAAAATATCATTGCATTTTTATGTTGTTTGTTTGCCTTTTTATAAGGCGAATTATGTTAAAATATTATGTTATAACCACTTATGAATTAGATAGAAAACGGGTATTCTCAATTTAGAATAAATACTCTGCATGTGTAGTAAGCCAGTTGTAGAATGAAGAAGAAAACTCAATCTGCCTTTCAACTCAGTAATATATCCATGAGATCATTTGGCTTTATAACTTTCCTAAACTTAATTTTGCTACTTGTTTAGAAAATAATTTCTGGTTCTGAATTTTGATCTTGGAGGAAAATAATTGCTAGTAATTTCAAAACCAGTGGCCTAAGGATCTCCTCCAAGCAGAGCTGCTAATCAGAGATATTTGAGAATGATTCCCCAAAAGAGAAGAGAAAAAGTTACTTTCTGTGAGATTGGAATACATGCTTAGGTAATTCTAGCCAGGAATGTTGAGTCATGAGTGTGGATGAGGCCAGCTTCCTAACTCCAGGTGTGACAGAACACAGCTGACCAAACAGGACAGCAATCTGACATCACTCTCTGTTTACCTTCAGCCGTCCCATGACCCATGCCCAATCAGGAAGCCAAAGAGAAGCTGGAGAAGGCATGTGTAGGGGTATAGTTTCATACTTAAGAATACTGCCATAAACATGGTTTGTGAGCTTTGATTTGATCAGGTTTGGGCCCTAGAACGTAGAGCTATCCAACAACGTGCTAAACGGGCTACACTGGTTTTTTTTTGTTTGTTTGTTTTTCAAAATTTAAAACCCCTTTAAAAGTTATCTGTGTTTGTGTTCTGTCTGCCAAGTTGGGGTTTGCTATCATTTTTAAGTCACCAAATCGTTCAAAATATACTTATCTGGCCCCCAGTTCTTAAAACCCTAAAAGATTAAAGTGAACTGTATTACAAATATCTTTTCTGTATGCCAAATTTTCAAGCGGGGACATGAAGGACCAAAACAATAGTGAGGGTGTTAAACAGCTTATCTTGAGACTACAGCTGGAAGGACCACCATCTAAAGTCAAATCTGTTACTTACACCTGGATTCTTCTCTTGCTCTACTATTGCTCTCTCATCCCATGTGCTTCTCAGACCCTACTCCAAAAAGGGCTGCAATGCAGGTTGCTAGCCCAGGAAGGGACGGAATTGACAGAGGTGTAATATACCGAATGGGAAGTTACAAACAAAGCTATAAACTAAAATTTAAATTAAAAAAAAAAAGATAACATACAGGGCAATATTGGTTTCTGGAGTAGAATGCAGTGATTCATCACTTACATACACACCCAGTGCTCATCAAAAGTGCCCTCTTTATGCCCATCACCTATCTAGCCAATCCCCCAACCCCGTCAATTTGTTCTCTATCATTAAGACTCTCTTATGGCTTGTTTCCCTCTCTTTTTTCTCCCTATTCCCATATATTCATCTATTTTCTTTCTGAAATTCCACATAAGAGTGAGATCATATGGTATTTGTCTTTCTCTGACTGACTTATTTCACTTGGCATAATACACTCTAGCTCTATCCACATCATTGTAAATGGCAAGATTTCATTTTCTTTGATGGCTCAATAATATTCCATTCTCTATCCATTCATCAGTCAATGGACATTTGGTCTCTCTCTGTAGTTTGGCTATTGTTGATAATGCTGAGGTATAGCCTATTCTAAACAGGTATGTACAGAATCTTGCCACCAGTTAGCTATTTGTGAAACAACTTAACCATCTTATTTTGAAAGTATAGTTATTAATTATGAGGTACTTTATTAAATTAATCATCTCATCCATTAAGTTGATCATATCATTATGTCCACCTCAGCCACAAACTCCCAGGATCACATTGTACTTTATTGCCATCAGATTTGTACCATCTCAAAATTCACTGACTCAGATATCTGAGACCCAAGTTTCTAGTCACAAGTTTATACCCCTCTATTTCTCTAGACACACATCATCATAAAAGAAGTATCATAAAATAAGTAGCCATAGGCAATAGTTAGTAGTAATGTTTTCCTGCCTCCTTTCATGAATATAGGAAGCCCTTGTGTACCCCTATTTTTAAGAAGTAAAATAGATTTGAGTTTTGTGCCCAGAACTGAGTTCCTGAAATCAGCATGCTCATAACTTTAGCTTCATTATCCTTTGGATTCTTTTCTCCTAGGGTTTTTATAGTTCAGGTCTTATATTTAGGTCCTTTATATATTCTGAGTTAATTTTTTTAATGTGGCAAAAGGTTAAGGTCCAGCTTCATTCCTTTTGCATGTAGATATCCAATTTTCACAACACTATTTGTTGAAAAACTGTCCTTTCCCTCATTGAATGGTCTTGGCAACCTTTTCAAAAACCATTCAACAAAATAAATACCCAAGGGTTTATATCTGGGTCTCTATCTTATTCTATTGGTCTACATATCTGTTTATATGTCAGTACCTCACTCCTTTAATTATCATAGCTTTGTAGTAAGTTTTGAAATCAGGACATCTGAGGAGTCCAACTTTGTCTTTTTCAAGATTGTATTGGCAGTTCAGGGTCCCTTAAGATTCCATATGAATTTTAGGATGAATTTATTTATGCAAAAAAATGGGATTTTGGTAGTGCTTGCATTGAATCTATAGATCACTATGGATGGTATTGACATCGAAACAGTATTACGTCTTCCAATATATGAACACAGATGTCTTTTCATTTATTTGTATCTAATTTCTTTAGCAATGTTTTACAGTTTTCAGTGTACAAATCTTTGGCTAAAAGTTCATTCCTGAGTATTTTATTCTTTTAGGTGCTATTGTAATTGGCACTGTTTTCTTAATTTCCATTTTATATTGTTCATTATTAGTATATAAAAACAACTGATATTTACATATTGATTTTGTAACCTACAATGTTGCTGAATTCAGTTATTCTACCAGTTTATTGTAGAATTTAGGGCTTTCTACATAGAGGATCATGTCTTTTGTGAACAGAGATAAATTTTTTCTTCCTTTCCAATTTGGATTTTAAAATTTCTTTTTCTTAGGGTACCTGGGTGGCAAGTTGCTTAAAAGTCCTACTCTTGGTTTTGGCTCAGGTTGCGATCTCAGGATTGTGAGATCAAGCCCCTCATGGGTCTCAGCGCGGAGTCTGCTCGAGATTTTCTCCCTTTCCCTCTGCTTCCCCCATTTGAACACACTCTCTTGTTCTCTTTCGCTCTCTTTCTCAAATAAATATTTTTTAAAAATAAAATTTTTTTTTCTTTTCTAATTAGACTTAGGTAGTCCAATTGGCTAGGACTTCCAGTATTATTTCAAATAGAAGTGGTGAAAACAGGCATACTTGTGCTGCTCCTGATCTTGGAAGAAAAATTTTCAGTCTTTCATCACTGATTATGATATGAGCTATGAGTTCTTTTTATGTGGCTTTCATTATGTTTTTTCTTTTTTTAAAAGATTTTATTTATTTAACACAGAGAGATTGAGATCACAAGTAGGCAGAGAGGCAGGCAGAGAGAGAGGAGGAAGCAGGCTCCCTGCTGAGCAGAGAGCCCAATCCCAGGCTCCATCCCAGGACCCTGGGAACATGACCTGAGCCAAAGGCAGAGGCTTAAACCACTGAGCCACCCAGGCGCCCCCGCTTTCATTATGTTGAAGTAGTTTCCTTCTATTCTGAGTTTGTTGACTTTTTTAAAAAAATCATGTAAGGGTGGGACACCTGGGTGGTTCAGTTGGTTAAGCATCTTCCTCCAGCTCAGGTCACACATGATCCCAGGGTCCTGGGATTGAGTCCCACTTTGGGCTCCCTGCTCAGCGGGGAGCTTGTTTCTCCCTCTGCCTGCCACTGCCCTGCTTGTGTTCTCTCACTCTCTCTGACAAATAAAATAAATAAAATCTTTTTAAAAAATCATGTTAGGGTATTCAATTTTGTTAAATGCTTTTTATGCATCAATTGGCATGCTCTTATGGATTTTACCTTCATTCTCTTAATGTGGTATATTACATTTACTGATTTTCTTATGTTGAACCATCTACACATTCTAGGAATAAATTCCATTTTGTCATTGTGTATAATCCTGTTGAATTTTGTTTGCTAGCACTTTGTTGAGAATTTTTGCGTCAATATTCACAAGCAATACTGGTCTAGAGTTTTCTCTGTGTAGTGTCTGTCTAGCTTTGATATCAGAATCATGTTATCCTCATAGACTGAGTTTGAGAATGTTAGCTGTTCAATTCTTTGGAAGAGTTTCAGGAGGATTATTGGCAATTCTTCTTTAAATGTTTTGTGGAATTCACTAGTAATGCCATCTAGTCCTGGGTTTTTATTTGGTGGGAGCTTTTTGAGTGCTGTTTGAATTTGCTGACTAGTTATAGGTCTGTTCAGGTTTGCTATTTTTTCATGATCCACTCTTATTAGATTATGTGTTTCTAAAAATTTACCTGTATCTTTGAGGTTATCCAGTTTGTTGGTATACAACTGTGCATAATACTCTCTAATAATCCTTTTTGTTTCTGTGGAATTGTTACGTATCTTCTTGTATTTCTCATCTAAGTTACTTG